>JAXCGZ010004328.1:0-30000 GCA_037179515.1 Halocaridina rubra
CGCCAATCAAATTGTAGATTTGATCATAAAGTTAAATGTAATGTATGTCATGAATATGGTCATAAGAGTAGATTATGTAAAAATAATGATTATTATTAGAATCATGGCCAAGAAGACAGTGCCGATGTGAAAGCTACTTGTAAATATAATGATAGATTATCTGTCGTACATATAAATGCACAATCCCTGTTATCCCATATACTAGAAATTGAACATATGCTTGTACAAGAAAATATTGATGTTCTTTGCATTAGCGAATCATGGCTGTATCCGTCAATTAACAATGCATTTATTAATATTCCTTCATATAATATTTATCGCTATGACAGTGGTAGAGGTGGAGGTGTATGTTTATATGTTAAAAATTATCTGAAGGCCACTGAACTAAATCTTGAAACTGAGAAGCACGAAGGAGTGGAAGATAAATGGATCTCTGTCCAACATAAAAAGTTTCCTTCTATTATCATAGGCTGCGTGTACCGCCACCCCAAAGCCTCGGTAACCTCTTTTAGCTATATTTTGGACGTTTTTAAGGAGATAATTTTAAAAAACAAACCAGTTTTTATATATGGCGATTTTAATGATGATCAACTAAAAAGAGAAAATAAAATGAGTAGACTTATTAAGAATTTAAATCTAGAACAGATTATAAATAAACCAACTAGAATCACTCCCACTTCAGTTTCCCAAATCGATCTAGTAATAACAAACTCCAAACATATGATAACTAAGTGTGACGTAATGCCAAGCCCTATAGCAGACCACGAGGAAATTGTAACGTCCCTAAATATTCGCAAACCAAAGAGACAACCAATCTTTAAAACATTCAGATGCTCAAGAAATTATTCACAAGAATTACTTTGTAGTTTACTTATGAATGAAGTACATAAATTAAATGAAATTCTATATACCGATAATATAAATACACAAGTAAATATTTTAACCAGTGTCTTATCATCATGTATAGATCGATGTGCACCACTCGTGACAAGAGAAATATTTCGTCCCCCCGCTCCTTGGATAACAGATGACATAAAAAACATTATGAAAGAAAGAGACAAACTACAAAATGAAGTAAAACTACAAAGAGATAATATCCCTTTAAGAGAAAAGTTTACAGAGCATAAGAAACAAGTAAAATCATTATTAAGAAACAGTATTACAAAAATGAATTTCAAAACGCTAAAGGCAATATCTCTGATACATGGAAAATTGCTAAAACCATGCTTTCCAACAACTGTAATAAAAGTAGTAACATATCAATTATACCCGATGAGGTAGATGTAAGTGCTAAAGCAGAAGAGTTCAATAATTTTTTCGCTGAAGTGGGGAAAAAAACCTTTGAAAAAACAAAAAAAGAAATAATAAATGAAATCAATAATAGTAATGGTGATAATAATAATGATGATGGTAGTAGTAATAATAATAGAAATGTTGATAATGGTGTAAATAATAATGATGGTGGTAGTAATGGTAATGATAATAGTGATGATGGTAGTAATAATAATAATAATGTTCAAGAACATAGTGCATTCAATAGAAGTAATGATGTCTTTAACCCTACTACAGTAGATTGTAATACAGTAATCTTAGTAATAAAAAATCTGAAAGACTCTAATGCATATGGATCAGATGGAATTTGTTTTCGTTTTATTAGAGATTCATTATTTGTAATAGCTTATTATCTGACGGTAATAATCAATACTTCCATAGTTACCAATATCTACCCAGATTTATGGAAAAATCCCCATGTAATTCCTGGTTTTAAAAATGGAAATCCTGACGACGTCTCTAACTATAGACCAATCTCTTTACTACCAATTTTATCAAAGATACTTGAAAAGATTGTTGCAAATCAGTTAAGTGAGTTTCTTGAAAAAAATAAACTTATTGCAAAAAGTCAACACGGTTTCAGGCCAAAATTATCAACTGAAACTGCCTTATTGAAAATATCAGATGAAATATACAAAAATATAGATAATAAGAAAATATCATTGCTACTACTACTCGATCTTTCTAAAGCTTTTGATAGTGTACACCATACCACTCTATTAGAAAAATGCAAAAAAAATGAACATTGACCCAAGCTGGTTCGAGAACTATTTAAAAAACCGCTACCAGTCAGTCAGAATAAAAGATGTAGTCTCAAGTCGCAAGAAGGTATTGTTTGGGGTCCCTCAGGGATCGATCCTAGGACCCATACTTTTTCTAATATATGTAAACGATCTAGTAAAATATTTACCTAACTGTTATGTCATTCAATATGCTGACGATACTCAAATCTTAATTGAAGGAGAAATTAATGATTTAGAAAATATTATTCGTAGAGCAGAAGAAATTTTGTATATGGCTAAACGTTACTTTCTAAAAAATGGTCTGTTACTTAATGAAACTAAAACCCAATCTATTCTTATCGGATCCAGACAATTATTATCAGAAGTTGATGACAATCTTCATATAAATTTTAACGGTAATATCATTAAGCCAATGAACTCGGTAAAGAACCTAGGTGTCTATTTTGACCGTTACATGAATTTTGAAATGCATATAGATGAAATTTATAAAAAAGTAATGGGTACTCTAATATATCTAAATAGGGTAAAAGACTCATTTGAAACATCAACTCGTATAATAATTGTCCAGTCCTTAGCTATGAGTTTAATTAATTACTGTCTCAAAGTTTGGGGATGTACAAATAAGACTCAATTACAAAGAATACAAAAGTTGCAAAACTTTGCAGCACGAGTGGCTGTTGGCAATGTAAGAAAATACGAGCACATCTCTCCTGTTTTAAAAGATCTAGAATGGATAAAGATTAGAGATAAATATGTTTTTGATATATGTACCTTTGTTTTTAATATACTAAGAAACAATATTCCTGATTGCTTGTATAATTTTTCTACAGTAAGCTCAGTTACCGGGTTAACTACCCGTCAAGGGGAAGATTTATTAGTACGAAGGTCTAAAACTGATATTGGCTCAAGAGATATAAACATTCGTGGACCTCATTTATATAATCAGCTTCCCAGAGAACTAAAAAATGCCGGTTCAGTGTATACTTTTAAATATAATCTTAAGAAGTTGATCTTAAAGGAAGATTTTACTTGTAAATTTTAATGGTACACTCATCTTTATGATTTGTTTGTTTTAGTATGTCTATATCGTACACCACAGATGTCTATCTGGAATATATATGTATCTTATTTAAATACCCAATGTACATTGGAATAAAGGATTATTATTATATTATTATTATTATTATTACTCTCGTTATACTTGCATGTCTCTCTGTCTATCTATTTCTCATTCCTCTCTCTCTCTCTCTCTCTCTCTCTCTCTCTCTCTCTCTCTCTCTCTCTCTCTCTCTCTCTCTCTCTCTCTCTCTCTCTCTCTCTCTCTCGTTATACTTGCATGTCTCTCTATCTATTTCTCATTTCTCTCTCTCTCTCTCTCTCTCTCTCTCTCTCTCTCTCTCTCTCTCTCTCTCTCTCTCTCTCTCTCTCTCTCTCTCTCTCTCTCTCTCTCTCTCTCTCGTCACGTAGGCCTTTTATCCCTTGTTGCTAGCAAGGCCTGCCTTACATTGCAGATGTTGGCCTCATGCAGGAAGAGGCAGGTGTTCTGGAAATTTGACGGGGGGGGTAACACATTGCCTCCCTATCCCTCCCTGGTGACTTGTCCCCCCTTTCATCCTTGTTGCAGCTTTCAGCTATTATTTTTAGGGGTAAGTGGGCTCGTGGGGGGAGGGGTAATGAACAAAAAATATATTGGTAAGGATTTCAACATGAAATTCCTTGTTCGGAACACAGGTGTGTACAACTCTCTCTCTCTCTCTCACTCTCTCTCTCTCTCTCTCTCTCCTCTCTCTCTCTCTCTCTCTCTCTCTCTCTCTCGTTTTTCTCTTTCGTTATGCATTTATATTACTGTTTTTCCCACTTCCATTCTTTATTCATTTATATTTTGTTATTCTCTGACTCTCTCCTATTATAATTAAATCTTCCGTTTCTTTTGTTCTTTGTGATTATTTCCGTCATATTTTTTTTTATCTGTCTCTGTATTCCTCTTCTTTTGTAATTGCATTTTTCTTGTGTAATGTTTTCCCTTTATTTATCGTGTATTACTTCTTTGTAATCTCGTTGTTCTTTTTATTTATTGTAGTGTTCCTCCTTTGTGATATCGATGTGTTTCCTTTATCTTACGTATATCGCGTGTGTGTGTATTTTATTTTTTTTTCAAATCTGCCTTTGTTATATGACCATTTCCTCTTTATAAGAGCTTTTTCTTTTTCTCTTTTGTCATATTATTTTCACGAGTAATATTTTTCCTTTGTGATCGCTTTTCGCCTTTGTCTCCTCAGTCTCCCTTTTCTTGGTTTTCTTTTTTTTTTCTTTCTACTCATTTATTATCCCTTCCCATCTGATACGTCACAATTCTACCTTAATATTGCACCTCCTGATAGATCTGCTTCTTTCACTCTTCACTATACTAACATTCGTTGCCTAAACTTCAATCTTTCGTCTGTAGAACAGCATTTGGGTAATTTCCTCCCTAACCTCCTCCTCCTCTCTGAAACCCAGCTGTAGCCATGCATCCACTGACCCATTACAAATCTGTCAGTATAAACTGTATTATCGTTTTCGTTCCAAAGGTTGGGTCTGTGCCTAATGCAACATTAACACTCCCATTGCAATGATAATGGACCTTGAATCTCCTGACTTTGATGTTCTCTGGCTAAAATTCTATCTCTCCACTACCACTGTATTCCTTTGCTTCTGCTACTGTTGCCCAAACTCCTCTGACTTTGTCTTTCTTTAAATATCTGTCCTCTTGCTAGGAGTTCTTGCTATTTTCTCACCCACATGCCAGAAGTTCTCAATATTGGAGACTTCAATGTACACCACAGTGGGTGGCTTAATTTTTCTCATACTGATGTGGGAGGAAGTGAGGCCCTTGCTTTCTCTATTACTCACGATCTAGAGCAAATGATCAAACATCCTACTCGTGTTCCTGATCGACACGAACATGCAGCCAACACTCTTGAGCTATTTGTTACTTCTAACCCTTGAAACCACTCTTATTTCGTGCTTTCCCTCTTGATAAATCTGACTACCCTGTGATCTCAATCTCTTTCATTTTTGCTCCCCCTCCACCAATCCCTCCTACTCAGCGCTGTCTTTTGGCACTTTGAGCGTACCCAACGTGAAGATTTGCATAACTTCCTCTTTGACTTTCCATGGGATGACTACTGCTTTCAGTCCCACATAACCTCCGGAATGGAGGCGCACATCCCCTCCTGTGTGAAAACTTATTCTGCCCCTAATCCTTGGTTTGACCATGCCTGCTCCATGGCTGTTCAGGCCAGGAATCTGCCATGCCGGTTGTACCAAGCCTCTCCTTCTGATTTAACTTGCTCTGCTTTTATTGTAACTAGGAATCACTGCACTGCTCAGAGTCGAAGGTCTTAGGCTTCCTTTATAAGAAGGAAAGTTGATGACCTTAACTCCTCTCCCACTGACAAATGTTTCTGGTCCTTAGCTCAAAACCTCTCCTATAACTTTTGTAACTCAAGCTTTTCCCCTCTCATTTGCTCTGGTGCTTCTATAGCTTGCTCTCCCACTGACAAAGCCACTCTCTTTGGCTCTAATTTTTCTGCCTGCTCTTCCGTAAACAATGCCAGCGCACCTATCTCCCAATCTTTACCCCTGTCTAACCCTGTGCCCTCCCTTATCCTTTCTTCCTGCGAAGTTCATAAGGTTCATTGCTCGCTATAGACGAACAAGGCATCTGGTCCTGATGGTAACCCTGCAAGGTTCCTTAAGGAGTTTGCAGATGAACTGGCACCCATGCTTTGCCGTCTTTTTTGCCTCATTCTCTCAACCAGTATCTATCCTTCATCTTGGAACCATACCCTAGTAACCTGTTCATAAGGAGGATGACCTTTTTATTCCTTCAAACTATCAATCTGTTGTCCTAACCTCTTCTATCGCTAAAATGAAACGCCTTGAATCTAACTCACTTATCTCCCATCACCAGTATGGCTTCTGCAAGGCAAGATCCACTGGTGACCTCCTGTCCTGTCTTACTCATGTATGGTCATCTTCTTTGAGGAACTGTGGGGAATTCTATGTCGCCCTTGATATCACTAAGGCTTTTGACAGAGTCTGGCACAAGGCTCTGTTAGCCAAACTCCCCACCTATGGCTTTACCCTTTCTCTCTGTTCTCTGATTTCCAGTTTTTTTCTGACCTTTTTATATCTGTAGTTGATGATGGTGCAACATCAAGCCCATTCCCTGTTACCAGTTGTGTTCCACAGGGCTATGTTCTTTCACCTACTCTGTTCCTTCTCTTCATCAATGATCTCCAGTCCCTATCTTTCTCTCTTCTTCACGCCTTTGCCGACGGTTCTACCCTTCACTTTTCTTCACAACCTTCATCTGCTACTCGTAATCAGTCTCGTTTCACTCTTGCTTCTACTCTCAACATTTGTTTGTAGAGGGTATTTGAGTGGGGTCACTAAAATTTAGTCAATTTAATGCCTCCAAGACACAGTTTCTGGCTATCTCTTTATCTTCTCCTCTTGATAGCCCTAATGTCTTCGAATATAACGAAATTTACCCTCTTAATACTATCAGCATATAGGAATCCATATATCTTATAACTTGTCTTGGAGGAAGCTCATAATCCAAATTTCTAAATCTGCATCCAAAAAATTGGGGGTTCGGTTTCGTTTTTGTCATTACTTTAACTCTTTATAGTTCCTTATGATCTGTAAAGGTCTTATCCATCCCTGATTATAATACTGCTCACACATCTGGAGTGCTTCTTATACTTATCCTTGATGGGGTTGAATCCGGGGCAGTCAGTCTCATTATTGATTCCTCTCTTCTAATCTGGATTCTCTCTCTCTTCCCCGTAAGGTATCATCCCTCTCTCTTTTCTATCGCTGCTCTGATGAGTTGGCGAGTTGCATCCCTTCCCCACTGCCGAGGCCGTGTAACACTCACCATGCGGCCTCGTCTCACAGGTACTGTGTGGAGATTTGTAGCTCGCGGGTTGGTCGGTGCAGTGACTGCGTCTTCCCGTCTACCTCCAGACTGGAACTCTCCTTCTGTCTTTCCAATTTCGTATAAACTTTCTTCCTTCAAAAAGCGGATCTATCGTCATCTCAGGGCCTATAATCCTTCATAACTCTAGGTCCTCGGTACATTGACTATTTTTTCAGTCTGTCCTTAACATTTTGTATCATTACGTCATCTCTCCCTTGTCTATAACCTTTTTATTTTCCTCTGTCTGAATGTTTTTTTTCGTGCCCGGGCCTTTATTGATGAGGGCAGGTTTTTTTTCTGTCCTAGTGTCACTCATAATATAATGCCAATTTTTTTAAATTGTTTTCTGGGTGCCCGGGCTTTATGAGGGCCAATATTCTTTGCTCGTCACAGTCATGAAAAACTTCACTTTTGTTAACCTTTCGAACAGACTTTTTCAAAAAGAAAGGTATCAGAAGAGCGTTTATTGGTAGAGTGAGTTTACCTCCCATAAGACACGCCATTGAATTATATGGGGCTTCCTTTCCCCATTCTCCATTGCAATTACTTCAAATAGTGGGATGTGGCAAAATGAATCCTCGAGTGGATGATTTTTAGTAGGGAATGGGGTTGAGTGAATGATAAGCGGATAAAGAACCTCTGCAGGTTGCGGCTGTAGAGGGGATATAGGGACCTGTAGGGGTTATAGGGGTTTGCCAGGGATATAGGGGTCTGTATGGGGGATATTGGGATTGCAGAAGATATAGGGATCTATAGGGGTTGCAGTTTATATAGGGATCTGTATGGGGGATATAGAGATTGCAGGGGATAGAGGAATCTGTATGGGGGATATAGGGGTTGCTGAAGCACTGAAGGGAGCAAAGATTCCCTTAAAATGGCAAAAGACTTAAGTGGGATTCTTCCTCAAGTTTTCCTAACGAAAATTAAACTCACACATTACTATTATCATAAGTCAAGCAATAATCCCAGCTTGAGAGATAAAGACTGTATACCAAGTGGCTACAGCTGGAAATCAACTTCTTAAGGGCGGTTTACACGGTCAAACGGTTCGTCGAACGCGGTTCGACAGACAAGTGTGTGAAGTGATGTTCGAACGTGTGAACGGGGTATTTGGTTGTCGAACACGTTTGTCGAACGTGTTCGACAACCAAATACCCCGTTCACACGTTCGAACATCACTTCAAGCACTTGTCTGTCGAACCACGTTCGACCAACCGTTTGACCGTGTAAACCGCCCTTTAAGGAAAAGGAAAAGAGAAAAAATTAGTTTGAGAAAGGGCTTTGTGTGTATGTGTGTGTGTCTGCACGTGTGTATTTATAGAGAATGGCCTTTGGGCGTGTTTGTATAATTAGTGAGAATCTTAGAGCAATTATACGTGACAAAGGTGATGTTATTAGTAAAACAAAAAAGCAGGATGTTATTGGAATATGTTTTCTTTAATGACAGCTGTATAATGTCTCTTGAATGTGTGTTTGTATAACACGTGTCGTGAGATATTGTTGGGGTCTTTGTTTATTAATTTTTATTATTATTATTATTACTATTCTTTCTACGTTCAAGTTTTGTCAAAACTGCTTGCTGCTTGCTCTTTCAGTCCGAATTTTTGTAATAAGAGCTGAGGGACGGGACAGATTTGCCTTTATGGAAGCCCAGTATCCGAAAGTCTTCCGCTATTGACCCTACACATCTTAATAATGTATTGAGTATTTGCAAACGTCTAACATTACATGTGTCTGTGTGATTCATAATCACTGACCTGCGTCTGAACTGTTAATTATGACTTACTCCTTGAATTTTGGTTTGTCTGTGGTGTGCCAGCCGTGGCACTAGTGCCTTTCCTGTAAAACTAGGTTTTGCTTGATTTTTTTGTCGCCAAAACCAATGAAATTAATCAGCGCCATACCTATTTTTGTAGACTTTTAATAACGATTTGGAATGTGTAGCATAATAAAAGAGAGGGTGTGTGTTACGTGATGATTAAGATAGTTGGCATGGTAGTTCTTATCGTGGTTCACCCAATAAGTATGGCTTGGCACTGGGGCTGGTAGTGTCAGACACGTGACACCTCTATACTCTCCTCATTATACATGAAATGCATTTGAAGATTACCCTGGTCATGCATGCATTGATTTTTAGCATTCAACGCTGAAGAATTTTCTTCACTGAACACATTACTTTCATTTTTTTTCCATTCGTGGACAGATCGACTCCTTGTGTTCCTCTTGCGTCAGTAGTGCCAGCCATAATCCTGAGAATGAGTGTCAGATTTCCGATTCCAAACATCCGACTCGTATCTAGACCAATATAACTATTGATTTTATAACCCAACCTAACCTAAATCAATCCCTGCAATCACCTGTTGTGTACTCTTATTAATATTAAATTCATGTTATTAGGTGTCGGTATTATGAGAATCATCAGTTTTGGAATTGGCAAGCAGTGGCGTGGCACATGGGACCTGTCACGTCACTTCTGTGTGAAAGGTTCATATATTTCCGGATGTTCGTTTCCAACTGGCGTGCCACGTGCGACGTACCACTTTAGTGTGAAAGCAGCTTTATATATCGACAATAGATAATCTCTTGTTATCGATTTTTTTTTATTTGTAAAATCTTATATTTAAAATAAAAATTCTGAAAATGTAATATACAATTATTTTATATACACTAAAAATAAATTATAGCAATAATTAGTATTTGTTACAAAGATACCTGTATATATAATCCATAGTAAGCATCTTCGTATCAGGGGGAGTGCCTGCGTGTGTATGTCCCACGTACAGTTATTGGCGTAAAAATTAAATGTGCTCATCTAAATCCAGCCACTGGTGTAACAAACCAAGTCAGCTCCATGCCGGTACAAAGACTGCCGCATCACAGGAGAAAGCTGGTGTCAGGAGAAGCATCCCACTGTAAAACCTTGAGCCAAAGACAAAAACTAACCTCCAAGAGATAAGCGAATAAACAGCTACCCCATATAAATATGGGAAATTACTCCAAGATAACAGGTGTTCTGACTTGTTAAGCTACTGAACTGCTGAATATGTAGCTGTGGATATGACTCTCCTCGAAATATTTGTGGTAATAATGATGATAATAATTATACTAATGATAATGATATTATTATTAGTAGTAGTTGTAGTATTAATCAGTACGGAAAAGGGGATTCCAAGTCCCCTCGCTCCGCCCCATGTAGTCGACTTTTACGACACTTAGGGAAAAATTATGATAAAAATCTAGGATAGAGGGATTGCTCGCCCTGCCTAGTTATGCGTGGGTGGATGCGTAAGTGCGTGCTTGCATTTTTGTGCATGAGAGGAACTATTTGATATTTATAAATGATATCTTTTAAGGGCTGCTAAGATTGCGTATTTCCAAAAGCCCGTGCCCAGTTTGATTTCTTTTCACCCATATGCAGCCTGTATGTGATCGATTTTACGTCACGACTCCATTTTGTATTAAAGGCTAGGACAGTGCCTTCTTACGAAGGACTTTGGTTTTTTGCAAGTCCGACCTTTACCCCCGAGTGAATGCCTGTACGGAAATGGGGTCAGGGTTGTACTTATAGGGGATTAACTTACGACCCTTACATATATAATTCAGGGACAGTGTACTTCGTTGCATAGCGGTGTGTAATTGTTTTTAACAACTTTTGGGAAGAAGGAAGGGTAGATTAGATGGATAGATAGAGTGGTATATATATATATATATATATATATATATATATATATATATATATATATATATATATATATATATATATATATATATATATATATATAATTATTTTATTTATTTATTTATTTATTTTATTTTTTAGAGAGAGAGAGGGAGAAACGTGCATGAATAAGTGATTTCCTCTAAAGTACATTCCGTTAATTTTTTTCTTATTGTATTAAAGCACAACGCAAAGACCCAAATATCGGAGATTTTTTTTTTTTTTTTTTTTTTTTTTTTTTTTTTTTTTTTTTTTTTTTTGCAACTCAGAACTTATTCTTAACCTAGTGGTAAAACCCTTGATCAAAGCTACGTCAATATACCCATTAGTGCAGTACTGAACCGACGGAGACACGGAGCGAGTAATTTACTCTTGGTACGTTGTTGACAATTATATTTCGCGTAGTTTTCTATGATGCATTTGGCCAAGTAGGGCGAAAGTACGTTTGATAGAGAGAGAGAGAACACATGATTACATCATCTCAGGGAGAAGGGTACATTACCTCCGGAGTACTTACTCACATGCAAGTACATTCTGTACATGTGATGTGTGATAATGCTCTACCTTTGAAAGGAGGTGGTATAATATATATATATATATATATTATATATATATATATATATATATATATATATATATATAATATATATATATATATATAATATATATCTCAAATAAACACATTATCATATGTAAAAATATGAATCATATTTTACCCCTGACCAGGACTAGAACCTAAGACACATAAGTACTGTGCCAAGGTGCTATCAACTACGCCACTGAAGGTCTAAATGAAAAATAAACCTTACAGATTAACTGCTATACTAGCAATGAGCGCATTCTATCTCAATGCCTTTTTTTGTTCTTATTACAACTTCTAACCTCACTCGTGGCTTCATTTTTGCATTTAATTCAAATCCCAGCTATATAGGCATTAATAAAAATCATATAAACACATTTACATTTGTGAAAACGTGAATCATATTTTACCCCTGACCGTGACTCGAACATACACATAATTACTGTACCAAAGTGTCATCAACTACACCACTGGAGGTCTAAAGGAGAAAGAAACCTTACAACTTTACTGCTATACTAGGAATGAACACATTCTATCAGAGTGCCTTTTTTGTTCTTATTACAGCTTCTCCTAACCTCATTCATGGCTTCGTTTTTTTGCATTTAATTCAAATCCCAGATATACAGGTATTAATAGTAATCAAATACTCATTAACATATGTGAAAATATGAATCATATTTTACCCCTGACCGGGACTCGAACCTAAGACACGTGGACTTTTAATGGTGTAGTTGATAGCACCTTGGCACAGTATAAATGTATTAGGTTCGAGTCCCGGTCAGGGATAAAATATGATTCATATATATATATATATATATATATATATATATATATATATATATATATATATATATATATATATATATATATGCATATATACACACACACACAGTAACCCCTCGCCATATTGCAGTCACCTATCGCGAATTCAGTGCATTGCGGTTTTTTTTAGCAAGCTTTTTTTTTTCTCTCTCTCTTTCTGAGTATATGCGGGAATATTAAAATATTAAAAAAATAAAATTTTCAGTATTTTCATTACTTTATTGAAAAAAAATTTCATTATTTTATTGATAAAAAAATTATTTCCCAGCCTAAGAATAATCAAACAGTATGAAATAGTAAAAAAAAAACCAAATTTACACATGTAACTCAGCACCATAGAAAGTGCGATACTGGTATCTGCGTTTCGGAAAACGCAAAGGGTCGCACCTACGTGAGCTAGCATATATTAAAATTTCCAGTATTTTCAATATTTTATTGATTAAAAAATTTATTTCTTAGCCTAAGAATAATAAAACAGTAAAAATAGTAAAAAACATAAATACTCAAAGTATTGCACCATGTAAAATACGATACTGGTATTAGCTTTTCGGAAAACGAAAAGGGTCGCACCTACATGAGCTAATACATATTAAAATTTCCAGTATTTTCATTATTTTATTGATACAAAAAAAGTACTTCCTAGCCTAAGAATAATAAAATAGTAAAAAAAATTTAAACATATAACTCACAGTATTGCACCATGTGAAATACTGTACGATAGCGTACACTGTATTGGCGTCTTGGAAAATGCAAAGGCTCGCACCAACATAAGAGATAGTTCATGGGAGATGACGAATCACTTAACTGTTTTTCTGTATGTTCTGTATCATGGGATCTGATTGACTTTTTGATTGAAGCTTGGCTCTCCCACCATCTTCCATTGTCTCGCCACACCCGTTCAGTCTAACTCACATGTGCGCCGTTCGCATTGTGCTTCTTAATACATTGTGCTTGTGAGTTTTTTTACTCACGTATTTCAACCTCTGCAATACCTCCCAAGCGTCCTTCATCTTCTAAGGCTTCTGGTAGTGAGCCTAAGCGGCAAAGGAAGATGTTAACCTAACAGATAAGGTAGAACTGTTAGATATGCTGAAGGAAGGAAGAAGGTTTGCGAATGTCGGCCGCCATTTTGGCCTCAACGAATCTACTGTTCGCTACATCAAAAAGGACGAGGCAGATATCAGGAAAACAGCGACTTTTTCAGTTAGTAAAATAGCAAAGAGGGTTGTAACACTCTGAAATAAGATAATAGTGCAGATGGAATCTGCTTTGGCCCTGTGGATTGCTGATTGCAGAAAGAAGAACATCAGCTTAGACACCAATATCATACAAACAAAGGTGAAGGAGCTGTATGATACCTTCGCTGCAAACGAACCCGACAACGACAGTGGCGACTGTGGAGAGGAAGAGAGAGAAGATATCGACGACCCACAACCAGGACCTCCAGGGATTCTCTACTGAGGAAACAATCGTTCGTGGCAAGCAAAGGATGGCTCGCTAAATTTCAAAACGCTATGGCCTAAAGAGTGTTTCGGTTTATGGCGAAGCTGCCTCTGCACATACAGCTGCAGCTGAAGATTATGTGAACAACGATTTGAAGAATATTATCGCTGAAGGGGAATATGCTCCTGAGCAAGTGTTTAACATGGATGAGACTGGGTTATTTTTGAAGAAAATTCCGTCTCGCACTTTTCTCTTCAAGGAAGAAGGTAAAGCCCCGGGATTTAAAGTGCACAAAGACCGCGTTACCCTCATCATGTGCGGGAATAGTGCAGACTTTATGTTAAAGCCTGGGCTTATCTACAAGTCAAAGAACCTTATGGCTTTTAAGAATAAGAATCTGCTGCCAGTGTATTTGATGCATAACCCTAAGGCCTGGATCACGAAAAGCCTCACATCGGATTGGTTTCACCAATGCTTAATCCCTCAGGTCAAAATTAATCTTGCAGAATAGGGCCTTGAATTTAAAGTCCTTCTTTTGATGGATAGTGCTGGTGGCCACGCAACTGCTCTCAAATATGATTTTGTTCAAGTATAGTTCCTGCCACCAAATACGATATCACTGATTTAGCTTATGGATCAAGGCGTTATTCGTACGTTCAAGGCTCTCTACACACGAAATGCCCTGGCGAACCTGGTTGAATCCATGTATTCGGACAAAGAATTCTTAATGAAGACTTACTGGCATAATTACATGATTGCTACATGCCTTCAAAATATTCAGAATGCAATCAATGAGATGAAGCCTGCCACAATCAATGCCAGCTGGAAGAAATTGTGGCCTGAAGTCATCATCATCGAAGAACCTTACCTTACACTCGATCATCTGGCATCCATGTATGAATATGTGAAAGCAGTCCAACAACTCTCGCAAGAACATAACGATAATATGGTTCGTTCGGTGACCTGCGATCTTCTCGACGATACCATGATTCCTTACAGGACCGTCTTCCAACAGAAGAAGAAACAGCGACAGCAACTCCCCATTACCATGTTCTTCTCTCGCAAAAAGCAGACGTAAAACTGTCATGGGCTGCGGAATTATTTCCTCTGGAGTGTATACACGTGATCACCACCTCATTCACGGTATGTTTACTTATCAAGTTCATATAAATTTACTCTTGCATGCTGTTATTTATAAGGTATAGGGTGGTTTTTTAACAGTGGAGGGAGAGTTTATACATAAAAGGTAAATATAAATGTAAAATATCTATGTACATGAGTATGTCACGTCATCATCACCTCATTCACGGTAAGTTTACCTATCACTTTCATATATATTTATGCTTGCACGCTGTTACTAATAAAGTAAGGGTGGTTTTTTAACAGTGCAGGTAGGGTTTATACAGTAAACTTAAAAATAAATGTAAAATACCAATGTATGTAGGGTGATCCTACTTCGCTGAAATTCAACTATCGCGGCCGTTCCCGGAACTGAACCCCAGCGATAAACGAGGGGTTACTATATATATATATATATATATATATATATATATATATATATATATATATATATATATATATATATAATTACATGGTTATTTTTTGCTCGTGTCGATCTCAAAGCTCCTGATTGTACTGTTCCTACTTTAGCTCCACACCCTGAATTGTGTGCTCACTTATTCTGTTGAGTTAACAAAGGATTTTTCCCCACACGTTACCATCCAGTAGCCATTAGGGGAGCCCTTAAGGGGTGGGGGGAAGTTGAAGTTATGACCTCCTGGGTTGAAGTCCAGCACTTTATCCGATAAGTCACCCAAGTATTGATATATATTTTCTGTGAGTATTTATTTATTTATTTAATGTTATTGAACTCTATTTGGATATTTTTTTACATTGTGTTTCTATTACATATGACTGAATATTCCAATTCTTTTGGTTTTTATAATAAGCATTAATTAATGATTATGCACAGAAGCCTTGGCACTTGAATATCGAGTGAGTATAGGCACCCTGACACGTCTGAGCGGTGCCAGGGTGACTTAGCTTGCCCATATGTGCGGAGGTAGAAAAAGAAATTATAGTAAAAATGATAATGATAATAATAATAATAACTAATAATAATGATAATAATTTTCTTTTCCAGAGGGAAGTAATGCGTGCATTATAGAACAATTGCATTTTGTTCTAAGTTACTTCACCACTAGTGAGAATTATTCAGTGTTCAGAAATCCTGATTTCAGAAACATCGCTTTTAACAGGTCAGTTGATACGAAGTGCCAGTATATAAG
Source organism: Halocaridina rubra (assembly GCA_037179515.1). Classification (NCBI taxonomy): domain Eukaryota; kingdom Metazoa; phylum Arthropoda; class Malacostraca; order Decapoda; family Atyidae; genus Halocaridina; species Halocaridina rubra. Next base: position 15,896 of record JAXCGZ010004328.1, read on the forward strand.
AACAAATATTATAGAATGGATGTATATTCTTTGCACTTATGTATGTGTGTTTGATTATCTGCTTACATTCACCTTATTGTTTGTTACGAGAAAGAGCATATGGTCGTAACTCGCCGTTTCCTGAGCGTTTCCATATTTTCCTGTGTCTATGTATGTGTGTGCTGCATTCGCTTGAAAAATACTTTCCCTTGTATGTGTTTATGTATAAGTCGACTCTGTATTTGTGTATGTATTTTGTATTACTCTTACGTGTATGCATGTTCGTATCCTTTTTTGTATGTGTGTATGTGTGTACCTTTTACTCGTGTGTGTGTGTGTGTGTGTGTATGATCGTTTACTTCCTTTTAGTGTATATGGGATTGTACATTTGTATACGCGTGTTTCAAATTGTTTAGTTAACTCGCCTCTAATGTAGCTATTTACACAACCGTTACCCTGAGTGAATGCCCTTTCCACGGTCTGAAGTTGGAAAGGGCATGCACTCAGGGTAATGGTCACTTGCAATGCCAAAGTCCTTCGCAAGAAGGCACCGTCCTAGTCCTTAGTAGAAAAGGGACTCCTTGAAGTAAAACCGATCACAAACAGAAATTTTTTAAAGATGTTTATTCTTATGATTTAATTTCATTTCATATATATATATATATATATATATATATATATATATATATATATATATATATATATATATATATATATATATATATATATATATATATATATATATATATATATATATATATATATATTTATATATATATATAATATATGTGTGTGTGTGTGTGTGTGTGTGTGTGTGTGTGTGTGTGTGTGTGTGTGTACTTGATCCCCTGAAAAGGTGAGCAAGAACACCACCTCCGTGTTTCTCTGAGTGTTATACAAGTCGACTCAGTGGAGCGGAGCTAGAGAACTGGGAGTCCCAACCATTGTGTTTTTCTCCCATAGCATCAAATATTTGCTTTGACCCAGCCACCTTCCTTATAAGGGGGATTATGGTTTTTGCGTTTTGACTCTCTCTCTCTCTCTCTCTCTCTCTCTCTCTCTCTCTCTCTCTCTCTCTCAGAAGAGAATTAAATCGACGTATCACTTGGCACAGTGCCACGTTGCAAGACGCCATGCCAGGGTCAAGCACTTCTTTCATAAAGCCGTGGTGCCATAGAGAGAGAGAAAGAGAGAGAGAGAGAGAGAGAGAGAGAGTGAATACATTTGCTAAATGCGTAAATAAAAGGTTAATTTCTCTCCTCTGCCACCCATATTATGAATGCATTGTCTCATTTATTTATTTATTGTTAATCAATTATTTATATATATATATATATATATATATATATATATATATATATATATATATATATATATATATATATATATATATATATATATATATATATATATATATATATATATATAATGCAGGATTGATGCGGTCTGGGAATGAATTTTAAGGCACTAAAGGTATTGTTCTGTCACTGACCCCACACATCTATTTTTTATTTTGACGTATTTGTATAATGTTAAGTATAAGTACGCACTGTTAAAGTTTCTACCCGTATCACCGTTTGTATACTGTATATGACAGTGTCTGTTTTTCTCTTCGTTTCCTTTTGACTATTTTGTGTCAGCATGCATTCAACTATATTGGATAGCTACCGAAGTACTCATGTCTATATATATATATATATATATATATATATATATATATATATATATATATATATATATATATATATATATATATATATATATATATATATAAGAGAGAGAGAGATCAAGTATATTGGACAACTACTGTAGTACATATGTCTGTAAGTATATTTGAGACCTAGGGAAACTTAGGAAGTCTTTAGAGAACTTTGAAAGAGGATGAGGAGGAGAGTACGTGGATCTGGGCATAGGTGGGGCACCTGATTTTGTCTTTCACTATTGTTTATAAGTCTTTAAAAACCTTTCTCTCTTTGTCTCCCTTTTCATTACGCTTTGCCTGAGCCATCCTCCCATTTTTTATGTAGGATTCGAGGGTAATTTGAATCACAATATTCAATATCCTCTGTGGGTTTTGAGGCAAGGAGTAGGCCGATTTTTGTCGTATACAGCTGCGGCTGTCGGGTTTCACGGCAGAATAACCTTTCCTGCCTACCCTGTATATGACCCAAGCAGGATGGTAAGAGGGATATTCTGGCAACCTTTTATCCCCAAGGAGCAAAGAGGAGTACTTGAGGTATGTGCTGGATCATGATGAATGGGTGTTCTTTGGCTCTGCCACCTCCCGTTACAAGGGGGATAGGGCCACTGCATAAAAATTGACTTCTTGATTAAGTTATTTTCAACTTAGAGTTGTCTTATATATCGTTGCTCGTGAAACATAGATGGTGATGATTCCGTTTTACGTCAAGGACTTTCTTTCCTAAGTAAGGGCTAGGGCGCCGCCTCCTGTCGAAGGACTTTGGTTTTAACAGTGTGCCTGTTACCCCAAGTGCATGTCCTTTCTAACCTCAGACCGTGACGGGTCTCGAACCGACGACCTGCCGTATTAGAGTCGCTTGGACTACCACCCGGCAAAGGCGGTCACCCATGAAACACTCTCTCTCTCTCTCTCTCTCTCTCTCTCTCTCTCTCTCTCTCTCTCTCTCTCTCTCTCTCAGATGACTGCTTCTGGCGGTTAAATGCATTTGAAGGAAACTCCGGGAGTCTCCTATTGATTTCAAGGCGGGGACGTCCACCCCTCCCTCCTTCCCTTCCCTCTATCTCCCTCCCTCCCCTCCCGTTAACCCCTACATACCAAATCTTGCTAACAACTTCTGAACTCCTCCCGCGCTCTTCAAGGTCCGGATTCCTTAAGTGTTTTTAAGTGGCGAATAGCCAGAGTATATTGCAATATTCTCCCGAGAAGTGTTTCACGAGAATTTCAGAAATAATAATAATAATATTGTTTGAAGTAAAAGTAATACAAAAAACATCTAAAGTGATGTCTGTATATTAGTCATTTGTACTTCTGTTTACTTACACTGTATAGGCGTTCTCAAGTTTTGTTAATAATATTAATAACAATAATAAGAGATTTATAAATAACATAATTTTCAATAGCTATAAAATTTATCATTTGAATCAAGTAACACCTTCAGAGACACACAACGTTCTTGGAATAACAATAAGTATGTGTTTGCATTTTTCTTAATATAATCCTGGTTTTTCATGTTTCGCAATGAGTCCCCTTTATGGGGGTGGACACTGACAGAGTGTGGCTGGGGAAGTAAGGCTGGATGCCATTCCGGGCGCCCTGGTGTGCGCTCGATTGCTGGTCTGTCAACGCCACAGTCGAGTATTTTAACCCCTCGGCTACTGTTGTCCCCATATGGTAATGTGTGTGTGTGTGTGTGTAATTTCCTGTTGGACACTTCCACGTTCCACCCCATATGTCAAGTGACGTCATGAGTGCCTTTAATTGTATGCATCGACACGTAGCCATTACGTTATCTAACCCAGATACTTAAACGGATACGACCTCGTAGATAATACACTGTGGATTACCCATGTCTTTTTTTTTTTTTTTCTGGTCACCATCCCTAAGTTCTTCGTAAAAAGGCACCGTCCTAGCAATTAGTTGAAAATGTAGTCCGTGACGTAAAACCGATTACATCTCATCACTTTTCCGTTTTTTTTTAATGAGTGTGACACCGTGATGGGTTAAGAAAATTGTTCTCATCGATCCCGGGCAACAAGAGGATTTTGAGAAGAAAAAATAGCAACTTCAAGACAGGGTCGAAATAAGGAAAAGCAGTGTGCCCCTGGGTGTACTGCTCTCTTTTATCCTTCACGTAACGGTGTTTTACTTATTCTTATCTTATTGGGGTCTACTGTGCACCTACCCTTTAAAAACCTATCCCTTTTTGACTCCCTTTACCGTTGGCTTGACTCAGCCAACCTGCTTGTAAGCGGGAAAAGGGATCTTGTATGTAGATAGATTGAATTCTTGGTGTTTTCCGTTATGGGGATAAAGAGGAGAGGGTAATGGTGTCCCTCCTCTGGTAGTCTTTAAGCACTCTACAGGCTTAATGAGTACACCAAGTGGTGTGCGGCATCATTCTTGGGTCGCGAGAGAGAAGGAAAGAAATCTTGAATGCCGAATTTACCAGTGATAGTCGATCAAGAAAGTGATAAACTCTTAATTTAATTTGTATTGGATCTGGAAGCATGAGCAGACCTCACGCCCACGCTCTGTCTGTCACTGCCATCCTATAGTACAGGAGTAGAATTGACACTGCAGTACTATTATAATTATTCATCGATTGCTTCAAGTCAAGGCCACAATCTCTCTCTCTCTCCTCTCTCTCTCTCTCTCTCTCTCTCTCTCTCTCTCTCTCTCTCTCTCTCTCTCTCTCTCTCATGAGTACATCCCCTTGAATGCTTTTGTGCAATGCATCCGTCTATTCATTCTTCTTTGGAGGCCTTTCCAAAGCCCCTCCCATTCCCATCTGGCTTTCCCTCCTCCCCCTTTAAGTGACTTTAAAAATGCAGATGAAGGCGAGTAAGAGAGTACAGGTGAATTGATGTGTGAACTCAGCACACACGCCATGCAAATATTATTCCTTATTCTTCACGCTTTCTATTTCTCCCCCATTCTTCTTCTTATTCTTATTCTTCCACTTCTTCTCCCTTCGTATCTTTTAAGGGTTGTAAGGAGTCTTTTGATTGGGTAAATGAATGGATATCTGATGTCTTGGTGTTATGCCTCTCTGCTTAGTCCCGTCGTTATCAGGGGGACTCAGGTTCAACCTATAAGTAACACAGGTTCTGTGTCCCGGTGGGATTGATCTGTAACCAAACGGGAATACCTCAGAACCACATACGCCACCAACACAACGTACAGCGGTTTTGTCCCAGTGTGTCTGAAATGTAGCAAAACACACGTGCCACCAACACAACACACACTTCCTGGAAACTCTCTGGGAAAGCTTAGGATCGACAATTGTCTTCCGTGAGAGTGAACTTTAGCCAGACAGGAATACCACACACAACCACATGTGCCACCAACACAACATGCACTTCCTGGGAGCTCTGTGGATAAGCTTAAGATCGACAGTGTCTTCCTTAGAGACTAGGGGCTGTTTGGCCATGCAGCCTAGAAAACAGGAACGAAAACAACAACCCCTTTGCATAATGATGTATTTTTCATATATTAACAAGGCCACTCTTATCGTAACATAGATAAGGAGTTATTATTACAGGTTTAGATAAGCAACTTTATCAAAACTCGTTTGTATTGGTCATATATAACCTTTCATTATCTGACATGGGAACTGTGTCATGTGTAACCATATTACAATCATGATGACGGAATATTTTTTTTCTTCGATTACTTCAAGCTTTTCACCAAGTTTTCTGCTTGCACTGACCACTCTTACCGTGGCACTAAGCTTGAGTTTAGCGGAACAAAAATTTAAGTACTGGCTTTCCAAATCGTAGGAGTATATATTTGCTTCAGTAAGAGGAGTGGTTGAGGTGTGTGTGGATCGTGGTGAATGTGCGTTTCTTGGCTTGACCTCCCCCCTTACAAGGGGGAATGAGGCATGTTTGTATATATATGTAAGTGGTAGGTTCAAGCATTGGCCACCGTGGCCGAGTGGTAACATTCGTGATTTTGCTTCCTCAGGTCATGGGTTCGCGGCCCGCCACGATCTGAGGTTTAAAAGGGTATTCACGCAAGGTACCGGTCGCATTTGCCGATACCAAAGTCCTTCTACTAGCCCTTAGTAGAAATGGAAATCTGTGACGTAAAGCCGATCACTAGTAGTAGGGGCGAGCAGATGACAGATACCACCAACATATCCTCCAGTATGTTAATGTTATGATAAACAAGGCATATTAACTATATCTACTACAAGCAAGGGACATGCCCGCTAGATTTTTTTATGATTGTGAGACCAGGACAGGCCCAAAAAAATAAAAAAATAAAAATAAAGCTGCCCTCGTCGGGCCTGGACACGAAGAATGCATAAAGAGAAATAGAGAGATGGGGAGGGAGATGCACACTACTTTAACTTTTTTTTTTTTTTTTTTCATTCAGTTCTTGATTTAGCAAACAATCTTTGTCTTACCACTTAGTAGGTTGGCTCATGACACTAGCCGCCTGTTGCGATACTACTGAAATTTTTTTAAACATATATAAGGCGTTCCTGGACAGCTCGATGATAAGTCTGCCTTAGTTACGGATCCTTTTCTATGGTTACATCAACACACATTATTCTTGCGTGTGCGTTACACATCTCTTATTATCCCTTCACATCTGACAATTCACAACACTCCCCTTTTTTTGTTTGCTTTATGTTTTCGTCTTGTCCAGGCCCGATGAGGGAGAGATATTTTTTTTCTGGTCTGGTGTCAAAAATAAAAAATAAATAAATTATGGAGTTTACAATGTTGATGGTATGAATATCTGAGGCCTTGGGTTCTTGGGTCCTATGCATGGCACCCTCATTTTTTTTTTATTATTTATTCAGATAACTGTACATGGGGACATGTGCACATGGGCACTCCCAGTCATATTGCAGTTGATAAACATTACAGTCTATTTGGTTATGTATAAATAGCATATGAATAGAATTTGCAATTAATTTTAAATATCATAGCAAGTAATTAATATTAAAATATAGTGTAATAATTGAAGATTAATTGAAGAGTAATTTGTAACAATATTTTCAATAGCCCTTGTTGAGTGCTGTAAATTACATTTCACTTTTCAACAGTACTACTGCAGATAATTTGAAGCAGATATAGAATAACAAATTTCAGGTTAGAATAATAAGTAGGTACATATACATATGCATGCATTAATTAGATGAGCAATAGAAACACCACTGGGGCTTCATAGTCATACATATCAAGGAGAGAGAGAGAGAGAGAGTTTGTGGTATTCATTTCAGCAAAAGAAGTTATTTGTCCTTACCACAGATAAAGACGCATACATGCATACTCATACACATCATTGTCATCTGAGGGTAACACAGCAAAGGAAAGTGCATGTAATTAATCGCATATACGTACACATATAAACCTGAACATCCATACATACATACACATAAACACAGTGCCATATAATGGAAGATAAAGTTGGAAGGAAAAGAAAGAGAAAGACTGAAAGCCCTTCCCCTTCTCTACCCTTCAAATTATGTACATGAGAGAGAATTACGTCAATTAATCCATTATCACTATTATCACAACTATTGCTACCACCATCATGATTATTATTATCATCATCATTATTATTAATATTATTATTATTATTATTATCACCATCATCATTACTACAGCTTTTGTACCCTCATCTGTCAGTCCAAGTGCCTTGTTTTGTCACCTTGCAGTTTTGAACTCGAAATCTGCTATTTGATGGATGCAGTACTGGAATGCCGTTGATTCCATCTCATTCCACTTCACACACGCACGCTCGCGCGCGCGCGCGCACACACACACACACACACACACACACACCACACACACACACACACACACACACACACACACACACGTTCAAAGACATGCCACGAAACTGGTGCCAGAAATACGCAATCTCAGTTATGATGAGAGGCTGAGGGAATTAGACTTACCATCATTCGAAGCTAGAAGAGTGAGGGGGGGATATGGTGACAGTCTTTAAATTCCTTCATGGTTATGATAGAGTGGATAGGGATCGATATTTTGATATGGCTGGCTCTAGAACTAGAGGTCATAGTTTGAAGCTTCGTAAGAAAACTTCTTCGCAGGATGTAAGGAAATACTTTTTCAGTGTAAGAGTAGTTGATAATTGGAATTCGCTAAGCAAGGAGGTAGTTAATGCTATCTCAATCCATAGTTTTAAGGACAGGTATGATAAGTATCACTAAGTATAAAATGGAACCGATGAGGAGACGGGAAGATACGAGCTTTGGGCTCTTTCCCGTAAACACAATTAGGTAATCACACACAAGTTGAATTCATAGTGTGTCTTAGTCACTACCAACTCCTCGGGTCTGATAAGCACATAGGTTATCCGCAGACCTTTGGTAAAATGAACTTCATATGATTTCAAGTGCGAGAATAAATTTATTCTCTCTCTCTCTCTCTCTCTCTCTCTCTATATATATATATATATATATATATATATATATATATATATATATATATATATATATATATATATATATATATATATATATATTATATACATATATATATATATATAGATTTTTATTTCGATTACTACCAGTGGCACTACGGAAGGGGAAGGACGGGGGAGAGGGATGGAGCCCCTAGGAGTATTAGGAGAGCGAGAAAGCCAAATAAAAAACATACAAATTCAAACAGTTTTGTTTGCATTATTACAATGGTTATGGAGAGAGAGAGTGAGATTTTGTTATTTCCGCTCGTTCCAGTTTTCTTCCTCCAGTGGAACGTTAAGAATAGCATCCAGCCTTAATCCCCCGGCTTCAGTGTATGTGCTTTTGCATTAAATTGCTGAGTGCTCAGCGTGCTTGACTCTGGAGTTGATAAACCCGTGTTTGATACCGCCGGGGACGCTAGGAAGGGCATCCATTCTTAATTTCCTAGCCACACTTTCTCAAGGATCAGATATTGGATTTATCCCACTGACAGGCTGAAAGGCCTACCTAGTAGTTGAAAATTGTTCTCCTGTATTTAGTTTTTCTACTAATAGGAATAATTACATAAATTGATAATGCAGTGCTATTGCTTCGCTTACTGCTGCTACCACTACTATTACTCCGACTTCTACTACTACGACTACTTTTTCTACTATTACTACGGTTTAGTTATTTATTAAACTTTTAAAATAGTCCCTGTTTCCCCAATTCTTTTTGAAAGAACTTTACTTCCAAGACTAAACAAGTTTTCAATTCCTATCGTACTGAGAGACTTTGTCCCGTTAAAACAAAGCAGTGCAGACCTTAACAATGATAAATAGGTTCGGCCTCAAACATGCATAAAAAGAAACCAGTTGGTTGTTACCACTTCACATGACTCATCAATACTAAATACTACTACTACTACTGTTCTTGTTTTGATATTTATTACTTCTTTTACGTAATGGATTTTTGTTTGATTATTTTGCTTTAACCTGACTAATAAGTATTCCTGGATGACGCTATCTTGTGCAGGCCAAGAGAACCACCAATTGTACCCAGAACGCTCTCCAAAGACGTAGAGAGAGAGAGAGAGAGAGAGAGAGACTGAATAGATCACTGGCAAAGAAGAACATTTTAGACATAACTTGAACAAGGAAATAGGAAGAGTATCCAGCCTTAGTTTCCCAGCTCCATCCTGTCCGTATCCAATCCTTTCAAGAGGGGATTAATAGTGATACATCAACCTGCAAAAATTAACATAACTTGGACTGAAATATTCGAATTTTTCCCATCGGACAGAGAGAGAGAGAGCGCTATCTTTAGACAAGCAAAACAAAAGGGAAATCATATTAGACATATCATCAGACAGACTAAAAGCCAAAACTCTATTAACCCAAAGTTAAAATGACTGACAAGTATTATTCTTCTGATCGTTAAGTATTAATTTTATAAATAATAAATTTATTCAAGTTGTACTTCTTGCTCATTGACGAAAAAAATGGGAATATTTACAGTTGAGACAGGGATGGCCAGACGCCCGTAAAAGTTAATGGTGTTGGAAATGTATTATTATTTTTACTATTATTATTATTATTATTATTATTATTATATGAGAGCAGGGGCGGGTTTGATGTGCAGTTTTGTGTTATCGTGGGCGAGAGAGAGAGTGTCATCATCTGTGTGCGGGACCCGTTTATTTTGTCAAAAAGGTATTTGTGGCACTTCTCCTTCTGTACCCCCACCCAATGAAATCAGACCCTCCTGCGAGTGAAGAACTCAAGGTAAAACATTATTTTTTTTTACTCTTATTTGGATCTAAAACATCATGAGGGGCATGTGCCCATAGGCACTCCCATATCTGCTTAAAGGTCATTATTACCCTCTTGCTCATAAGAATGTCACACATACAATAAATTTTATTTTATTTTTGTTTTAGCATAGGGTTATACACAAATAATAATATTGTACTAGTATCAAGAGCTTCACATGTGCATTCAAAGAAGAATCATATGACACAGAGAAGAAAATTTACTTAAACACATGCAAGGGAACAAAATCAGCGATGAATGGAGCAAAGAAAACATTGTATAGATAGGTTGATAGATTAGATAGATAAAGGGTTAAGATACTGGCTCAGAGATAGTTGAACTCATATAGAAATACGAGAGATTGTGATTCATTATTATTATTATTATTATTGTTGTTAACACAGACGATGAGTATTGTGATTCTTATAATTTAGTAATTTTGTATACTATCTCCATCTATCTGTATCCATCCATCCATCTCGCCCTTTTAGAATTTTTAAAAAGATTCTTCGTCCCCTGGCCCGATGAGGGCAGTATGTTTTTTTTGTTTTTGTCCTAGTGTCGCAGTCAAAAAAAAAAAAAAAAAAAAAGATTCAGCGTTTCTTAACCTTTGTCAACATCGGCAACCCTTTTAGTCATGCCCAGGCTCTGGTACCCTTTTACTTATGTTGAAGGCACTGTTGTGCTATTTTACTACAAGAATAAATTGAAGTATATGATATATTGTCATATGTTTATTTTATTCTTCAAGAATGAGGTATCAGTAAATCCATTTATAAGCTGAGAAGACCTCCCAGAAAAAAAAATAGCCAGTACGAACCATCCGTCTTATACTTTTTTTTTTTACACCCCATAAATCATATATCAGCACCCCAGCGGGTGTTAATTTCCTAGAATAAAAACATCACAGGCGATGAACAAAAGGAATTAAATTTTATATAACACTGTTCACATTGTTTATATTTTGAAGTGAGCTTTTTGCTCAGGCCGCCCTTTTTCTCTCCAGATAGATTTTCCCATTTGCAAATACATAGCAGTATGTATCTTTCATAAAACTATCGCATGTTTGCACTGATATATAGTTAGCATTATGCTTTAATGGTAACTATTCTGCATATTCTATATAAGTTAACATATGAAATCATCTCTCGAGAAGGTTATTAGTAGAGCTTGTTTGGAGGAGGGTTGAGGATATGGAGGTGGAGGGAGGGAGAGGCAGAGGAAGACCCATGTTTCGATGGAAGGATAATATAGATTATAATATATGGGATAAGGGAACAGGATGCACTTGACAGAAAAAGGTTAAACAGGCTAGTAAGAAACAGCGACCCCATGGGTCAGAGCTGAAGACAAAGAAGGAGTGGGTATGAGGCACATGTGTTGTGTTTCGAGAGACGGAATAACAGACTGCAAGCTCTGTGGATGAATAATTCTGGGGAATGTTTTGCGCGATAGGGTCCTGAGTCACTTTGCAGGTGTTTGCTCTTCTTCTTCCCACTTCAGTTCATGAGGTTTGGTCCCTTGGTCGCAGGGATACATTTTTCGACGTTTAAGCTTCGTTCGAGTGACGGATATGCCGTATGTCATGCTGAATCGTAGGAGTTCACTTTTGCAGCCATCTACTACTGGAGTGTTAGTAGTTATTCATGCTTGAACACACCCTACTTGCATGATCTCGTGTTTAGAATTAGATGCATTTAGCGTTCACGGGAGCTCAGCGGTAGTGTGCACGGGTCTTGAGGCGACCCAAAACGAGGCATAACTACTACATACACAAGCGTATGTGTATAGCAGTTGCATTCTTTTCACTGTTCCTTAGAATGGGTTGGGTTAGGGTAGCTATATAATCTGTTTGAGTCGTGGAGGAGCTAGGAAGTGACACATCTCTCTACAGAAATAACCTCCACAACTTAGTCCACTGGACCACAGAGGTCGTATTAATAATGATAGTAAATGCATTATTGCTCGTTTTTAACCATAAACCATAAATTCTCAGTTGGGAAAATCGCACAGAGACTATAGAACACTTAGATCTGCAATGAATTTGGACTTACATTAAAACACACACACTTTTCTAATTGTCGATTGTGAGTGGTTTGTTTACGAAAAGCTTTTTTTTATTAGTGGCTTGACTACTTTTATCTAATAGTGGTCAGATCTGTTGGTATTTCCTGGTCCCCTGTACCCCGTTTTCAGGGATCTGCCATCTCATTTTTCCCATGGGTCACGTGAAGGTAGTGCCTTCCGTATGCGACAGTTACACGGAGACGGCCGGTAGAGTCCTGTATCTTGTAAAGATAAGTAACCCCAGGTTCCTATAGCGTAATTCATATTTATAAAGCAAGACACCAAACCTTACCTAACCTAGTTAACCTAATCTAACCTCACATAACGTAACCGAAGAATGATTGAGTCATTTAACTTTTACACTGGGAATTCCTCAGGGAGGAGTTCTGCCTCCCCTTCTCTTAACATCTTAATGGATAAGCTTCTCAAGTCTCTTAGACTACCAACTGATGAATGCACCATCATATGCTATGCAAACGACATTTGTATAAGGGCACCTTCTGCCGATGATATGCAAATAATACTTAATGAATTTTCTCAAGTATCAAAAGACATTGGTCTTGCAGTATCTCGCAAGACCCTCACCTTGTATTAAACAATCAAATGGTTAAGGTGTGCGAAAATCACAAATATTTGGGAATACCAGTTCTTTCTCCCCCTCACTCAGAGTATGTCAAAGATTTGTGTGAAAGACTGCAACACAGACTCAGACCGTTAAAGCTTCTTGCCAATAGGGTATGTGGTGTTGGTATTAACATATGCCGAACTTTCTATCTCGCATATGTCAGGTCATTAGTCGACTATCGCACCCTGCAGCTCTGTACTATGACTACCTCTATCTTAAGACCCCTAGAAAAAAATTTAAACAAAGCTATAAGGATTATTCTTGGCTGCCCTATGAGCACTAGAATTAAACCTCCCACCTTTGATAGAACATATCAAACAGTCAGCGGTGATATTTGGTATTAAATTAACGAAATCAGCTCAGCGTCATCCATGTAATGCTGGTCATTTGCAAGGGCCGCAATCACCGCCAACAATCATGAAATTACTAATAAACGGTAACATACAGTATGAAAGACAAATTCACCCCAAAATATTTAAGCTTATAACCGATGAGACAACAAAACATAATGTAACACTATTTACTGAGAGTGGTCCTGCACGATTAATAAATCCTTCCAAGAGGATTGGGCCAGAAATTCTCTCTCCAATATTATCATCTGGTCCGAATGTCGCCCCAATTATTAAAAAACATCAATGGTTAGATGAAATTGAAGTCTTTATTGGAACTAGTTTCCCAAATAACAATGGAACACTGCATTTACACTGATGGGTCTCACACAAGCAGCAGGAGTGTCTGGGTGCAACATTATAGTTTATGAAAATTTTGAAGGGCAGCAAATATTTGACAAAGCACTGAGTATGCCAAAGTGGTCATCAATCACTGAATGTGAAATTGTTGGACTAATACTTCCTATTGAACATGTTCTCAGTGCTAGGGAAAATGCTATTATATTCTGTGACTCACAGAGTGCGCTTCTGAGATAATTGAAAAGCTCCTACAAAACTCACATGACTAAAATTCAAGAGGCTCTTATTAACTGCGCAAAACTTAAACGCCAAGTTAAATTTTCATGGGTACCCTTCCATGTTGGGATAGTAGGTAATGAAAAGGCTGACAGGCTGGAAAAAATGGCAACTGAGAGTTCAGTGTCTGAATCTATAACCACACTGTCTCAGTTCAAAACAATGTTGTATAATGATATTATGGAAGAGCAAGAACTTTCTACACTCACACAAAACATGTAAGCAGCTGTTCGATCCAACATTACGAAAACTTCAGAAGGCTGAGACACAAATACAGCATGGGTAAAATGCTTACAGGTGACTGTGATAGAGTTGCTGCCCGCATAAGACTTGGTTATAGAGAAAAACTGGTAGAGGGCACCCAGAACACTCAAAATGCCATTTATGTGAGTGTGAAGGGGGCAACAATTTAGTACACTACATTACAGAGTGCACAAAGTTTAAGGGACTTCAGACCTCTTGGTCTGAGCTACTTTGAACTTTGTGTGTACTTTTGCGACCCAGAGAACTTATATCCTATACTTAGTGT
>JAXCGZ010004328.1:35000-42500 GCA_037179515.1 Halocaridina rubra
TACAACCCTAGACACTCACCTAGGCATACAAACTTTGGGAAAGCCCGATCTTACCATGGCACATACTCAAATCAGTGTTACCCATCCAACTGCAGGTACAGACACCAGGATCCATAGGCTAACCCCAGAACACACTATAATTATGAATTCCCTGCAGAATCACAGTCGAAACAAATCATGGACAAATCCAAGAACAAACTACAACTATGAATATGGATACTACCCTGATGAAACATGGTAAGAATGTAACATTAGTACATGTGAACGCTCAGTCTCTGCTCGCTCATTTTGAGGAAATAATAATGCTAACAAAATACTACTACATAGACATCCTCTGTGTAAGTGAAACTTGGCTTCATCCTACAACTGAAAATATATATGTGAATATCCCCGAGTTTAAAATATTTCACAATGACCATGGCCGAGGGGGTGGGGTCTGTATTTATGTTAGAAATTATCTTAGTGCATCAGAAATAACCTCAGGTCTAGAAAAAAACTGAAGAGCTCAAAGATTTATGGATTACTGTGCAGTATCAGAAACTTCCATCTTTCATTGTAGGGTGTGTTTACCGTCATCCTAAAGCACCTTCCAGTTCATTCAGTCATCTGCTAGAAACATTCAGAAATATCTGTGTATGCCATAAACCCGTATACATACTTGGTGATTTTAATGATGACTTGCTATTAGCAGATAACAAAATGAAAAGGGTGATCAGTACTGTGAAGTTAACACATAGTGACAAAACCGACCCGCATAACCCCCAATTCTAGGACTCTAATAGATCTGATAATAACAAATAAAGTGGAAAGTATACCCTATTGGGACGTAGTTCCCTGCCCAATTGCAGATCACGAGCTCAACATTGCTATGCTAAATATAAACAAGCCCAAAAGGAAGCCTCTCTTCAAGACTTTTTGGTGTCTAAAAAATTACTTCCCTGATATCTTTTGTGAAGCATTAATAAACAACACAAATGTACTTAATAGTATTATAAACACAGATAACGTCGATTTGCAGGTTGAGATTCTAACAAAAGTCTTCCCTGAAAGGTTAGATAGTTGTGCACCCATTGTAACAAGAAAAATAACCTGCCCCTCAGCCCCCCGGCTAACTAATGACATCAAAGAGGCAGTGCAAATCAGAAATCAAATACAAAAAGAGCTAAAAATGAATAGATATGATATGACTCTCCGAGAACGTTATAAAGCAGAAAAGAAACGTGTCAAATCTCTTATCAATGTAAGTAAAAATGACTTTTACAAAAAACAATTTAGTAACTCGAGACCTGATACAGCGGCAACATGGAAAGTGATAAGAAGCTTGATACCAAATGAAAAGACTACCTCAGAAAGTTATGAAAATATTACGGAGTTGAAAGACAAAGCGGAAAACTTTAATAACTATTTTGCTAATGTTGGCAAAAATACATATGTGAAAACACAAGAAAACATCAACTCGGTGAATATGAGTAATTACTTAAATGTCAATTCTTCCAGTGTAAACACAAGAGAGTAACGCGCTGGCTTCGCATTCATGAGGTCGAAAGATCGGTTCCCGTCCAAGACCGAGAGTTTAAGCTGTTTACTGGCAGGAACTGCTGTGGGTGGACACCACAGTGGGGGGTTGGGGCTTGCCCTGGCTGACGAATACCCATTGTATTGAAATGGAAATAAAGTATTATTATTATTATTATTATTATTATAAATCCTATTGATTGTGCTACCCTAATTCTTACCATAAAGAGCCTAAGAAACTCTGGCTCTTCTGGACCAGATGGTATTCCATTTAAATTCATCAAAGATGCTCTACCCATGATTGTATTTTATACTCTAACTATTATGAACATTTCCATTGTTACTAAAAAGTTTCCTGACTCTTGGAAAAAATCACATGTAATACCTCTGCATAAAAAGACAGAGAAGATGTGACAAACTATCGTCCCATTTCTCTGCTACTCATTTTCTGTAAAATATTAGAAAAATTTGTTGCATGCCAACTTCTGTCATATTTAGAGTCAAATAGACTATTAGCTATTAACCAACATGGGTTCAGACCGAAACTCTCGACGGAAACTGTACTGCTCAAAGTTACGAATAGTATCTGTAATAATATAGATATGAAAAAATCTTTCTGTTTGTATTATTAGACTTAACAAAAGCTTTCGACAGTGTAAACAATGAAACTCTTATAAGTAAATGTACTAACCTAAATATTGATCCGATCTGGTTTAGAGAGTATCCATCTAATTGCAGACAGTCTATATGTCTTAACAACATTAGCTCTATGCCAAAAAAAGTATCATTTGGTGTTCCACAGGGATCAGTACTTGGTCATATCCTCTTCTCCATTTATGTAAATGATCTATCTTCTTTTATTTCTGACTGTTTAGTCGTACAATATGCAGATGACACTCAACTACTCCTTAGTGGTGATATTAATAATCTCTCAGAGCTAACCTTAAGAGCAGAACACACACTGTCAAAAGTTAAAACCTGTTTCCAAGAAATTGAGCTGTTGATTAACGAAAGTAAAACACAAAGCATGTTTATTGGTTCAAATTCCAGAAAACACAACAATTAATTTTTGCGGCAATATCACTGCACCTAGCAAAACATTCAAAAACCTAGGAATTCACTTTGATAACTACATGTTGTTTGATTCCCACATAGATAAAGTATTCAAAAAGGCTACAGGAACTGTAATGTACTTATCACGTATAAAAGACATATTTGACTTCCACTCAAATAACTGTTGTTGAATCTCTAGCCATAAGTCACATTAATTACTGCACAACTGTTTGGGGAGCAACCACTAAGACTCTGATAAACAGACTACAGAAGCTTATTAATTTGCAGCTCGAGTGTCCCAGGGAGGAATAAGAAAATATGACCATATCATACCAGCTCTTAATAAACTTAGGTGGCTGCGGGCAGAAAACAAGGTCGCTTATGCTATTTATGTTTTTGTATACAATTTTTTTTTACCATCATTATCCTAGCTGGCTATTTGATTTAAAAACAGTCAGGGATATAAGGGGAACCAACACAAGACAGAACAAACACAGAAGCAGGTTCAAAGATGATCATTATTAAAGTGCCAACACTCTCTAACAATATTCCAGAGCATCTTAAAAATGCATCCTCCTTCGCAGCTTTCAAAGGCAATCTATATAGTTTTCTTTTGGACAAGTAGTTGCTGCTCACACATAAACTAAACTTAATAATTTAATGCAATATCCCTTAACACTAACCTCTCTATATGTAAACTGATATCGACTTCTCTGTTTACTAAGTTAAGAACTAATTATTCTCATTGTAAGGAAAACAAATATGGTGATGATGCCGATAATAACGATACTGTATCGAGTTTTACTATTACCACTTTATTGTTAACATTTTTATTACAGCATTATTATTTTCTAGGAAAGCTGCATTTAATTTAACTGTATGTATTACCCTCTTACTTATCAGTTCAATTACATGTCTACTTATAAGTTACTTTTAATTTTTATAAATAACCATTATACAAAAATAGAAATAAATGTTTGTTTGTTTGTTTGTATATACTTGGATATGGTCATACGATATACTCATATGCATTCTACATATATACATACTGCATATATGTGTGGCTAGGCATATGCTACATACATACGTACTTATATATATATATACCGGTATATATATATATATATATATATATATATATATATATATATATATATATATATATATATATATATATATATATATATGAGTCCACGTTAAAAAGTATAATTTTTTCGTAAAACTCCGACCTTAAGTGCTGCTGCTACTACTACAACTATAAATAATAATAATGATGACTATGGCAATAATGATGATATATTTAGTATTAAATATGGCCCCCTCGAGATATAACTGATGCCTTTGTATAATTGTTCAAAAATATAAAAAACATTTTCCACATATATGTATTTAGCGAATGACCTCATGTGTATATGTGTATGTGTGTTTGTGTTTCAGTAGATTATCATGTGAAAAAGCTGAAGCCATGACCTGAAATCTGAAATAAAATACGAGGGAGAATATCAGTTTCACACTTCATCTCCAGCCCCACGTGATTTATTTCAGATTTCAGGTTCAAGTTACAGATCATGGCTTCAGCTGAAGCCATGACCTGAAATCTGAACCTGAAATCTGAAATAAACCACGTGGGGCTGGAGATGAAGTGTGAAATTGATATTCTCCCTCGTATTTTATTTCAGATTTCGGGTTCAGGTTTCAGGTCATGGCTTCAGCTTTTTCACGCCAATCATAATTACAAGCTTTTTATCACTGTTATCACCCGTGACCTCAGCATTATTACATAACAGTTTCCAGAATCGCCTATGATTTTTTTTTGAATAAGTCATTGTTATTGTAATCATTTTATCAATGTTATCACCATGACCTCTTAATAATTACATAACCCAATTTCCATGATCACATGTTATTTTGTATTTGAATAAATCATTACCGTATCACCTTTATTATCACTATTATCACCATCACTTTTCTTCACTTGTCATCCTCTCTTTTTAACATCATTTCGCTGTCATCACAATTATCGCCAATACATATTATGACAGTAATCACAATCGACGTAATACTGTCATTAATAGTTGCATCACTTCTTACACTGTCATCATAGTTATCACATATATTTTAGGAGAATTATCACCATTAACGAAATACTGTCATCACTTTTTACATTACTATTGTCAGTTTATTTTTTTCAGTCTTATCAATTTCACTTTTTTTTCATAACAATCATCACATTTATCATCACCATTTTTCATCACATTTTATCACTTTTTTTTCATCAACGTTAACGCTATAGCCCATTTTTTCATACTTTTTTCTTTTTGTTTTTATTGTATTTACTGTCGTCTTCTTATGCATCATTATTATTATTGCGGTCGCCGTGGCAAAGCGGTAGCGTGTGCGACTTTGAGGCATCAATAAATATTACGAGAGAGGAGGTAATAAAAGAAATAGATAAATTAAAGGCTCATAAATCTCCGGGACCTGATGGAATATATGCTAGAATATTAAAGGAATGCAAGGAAGAGCTTAGTTGTCCTCTAACTGCATTATTTAATAATTCAATAAAATTAGCATCGGTACCCATGGAGTGGAAATTGGCAGATGTGGTACCAATATTTAAAAAAGGAGAACGTGTTAAAAAGAATAATTATAGACCGGTAAGTTTAACGTCAACAGTGGGTAAGATTCTAGAATCCATAATTGCAAATAAAATAAGGGCACATCTAGAATTACACAGACTGATAAAACTTTCACAACACGGGTTTCTTAAGGGTTTTTCGTGCCTTACAAACTTACTGTCTTTTTATTCAGAAGTTTACGAGGCAGTAGATAGTGGCAAAGAATATGATACAATATATCTAGATTTTAGCAAAGCTTTTGATAGAGTTCCTCACAAAAGATTAGTTAAAAAGCTGGAAGCTCATGGTATAGGAGGAGCTGTGCTCAGATGGATCAAACAATGGTTAAAAGACAGAAAACAGAGGGTTTGCATAAATGGAGAGAAATCAGAGTGGGGCTCGGTTACAAGCGGGGTACCACAAGGCTCGGTACTGGGTCCTCTATTATTCATCGTATATCTAAATGATCTGGATTCGGATATCAGTAGTAACCTAAGTAAATTCGCAGACGACACTAAAATAGGTAGAACTATAAATGGAAAAGAAGACATTCATGCTTTACAGGAAGATCTAAATAGATTATCTGAATGGTCGGACAAATGGCAAATGGAATTTAATGTTGAAAAATGTAAAGTAGTTAAAATGGGTACTATAAAAGACAATACTAGTTATAAGCTAAATAACCATGAAATCATGAGTTCTCAGTGTGAAAGGGATTTGGGAGTTCTTGTGAGTAGTAGTCTTAAGCCAAGAGAGCAATGCACAGCAGTCAGAAATAAAGCAAACAGAATTTTAGGATTTATCTCAAGAAGCGTCAGCAATAGGACGGAAAAAGTTATTTTGCAGCTCTATCTTGCATTAGTTAGGCCCCATTTAGATTATGCTGTGCAATTCTGGTCACCCTATTATAGAATGGAAATTGAATCCTTGGAGAGAGTGCAACGAAGAATGACCAAGATGATACACAATATCAGAAATCTACCATATGAGGACAGATTAAAAAAACTTAATCTACATTCTCTAGAGAGGCGAAGAGTTAGGGGGGATATGATTGAAGTGTATAAATGGTTTAAAGGGATTAACAAGGGAGATATTAATAAAGTTTTAAAAATTCATGATCAAACCAGAACTCGTAATAATGGATTTAAGCTTGATAAATTTAGGTTCAGAAGGGAAATTGGTAAAAATTGGTTTGGTAATAGAGTAGCTGATGCATGGAACAAGCTTCCTAGTAGGATAGTAAATGCCAATACCTTAGACACCTTCAAATGTAGATTAGATAGACATATGACAGAGGTAGGATGGGTATGAATAGGTTAGTGCTTATTAGAAAAATCATAAAAAGAAAAACAGAATAAATAAGTAGAGTAGAATAGAATAGGTTAGACATGCTGAAAATACAATTCAAAAATGGAGCTGCCTCGTGTGTGCCAGTAGGCATGTTGCAGTGTCCTCTATTCTTATGTTCTTATGTTCTTATGTCTGAAGTCTGGAGTTAACAAGGGCATGCATTCAGGGTAACGATCACACCTGCCAAAATAAGTTATTCGCAAGAAGATACCGTCCTAGCCCTTGGTAGAATATGGAATCCGCGACGTAAAACCCATCATAGTTTTATTATTATTATTATTATTAATTATTATTATTATTATTATTATTATTATTATTGCTGTTGTTGTTTACATCGTATAGTATCTTTAGAACGTCCGTGGCTTAATGGAATAAATACGGGTCTTACACACCAAATAACCCCTTGTTCGATCCCCCCACTTCCTTTGGCGAAAAACTGATAAATCTCAGTCTTCTCGTGAATGTTAAAAGGATTCAAGTGTTGTTTGTCCTCTTCTCGCCAATGCCAACTCAACCGGTATAATGAGCTGGCTATTCGAAATATCAGACAATAGTTGAAATCAGTTTCACCTTGAACTCAGACACTATATACATATACAGTGACCGCAGTCTCCCATGTAAAGGGGTGCCCGAATCAAAGCATACATTCATACAGTGGCTGCAGTCCCCCTTGTAAATGAATGGCCAAGTCGAAAAACGCTTACACCATAAGCCAAACACACCTCGATCACTCTTCTTAGCTCCTTTGGGATAAATGGTTGCCAGTTTCCCCTCTCACCATCCTGCCTGGGTCATCCACCGTGTAGATAGGCAAGGTTCTTTTACCGTCAGGACCGACAACCGCAGCTGGTTTACTTTCTCCGCTTCATTACATGGTAACCCCCCACAGCTAGCCGTTACTGTTAACTGTGCTAACAGGTGCGAGAAAATCCTTTAGCCCGCGTCGAACACTTAAATAAGTATA
>JAXCGZ010004328.1:45000-55000 GCA_037179515.1 Halocaridina rubra
TCTTCTCTAGGGCATATCGCAGTCCAAGTTGACAATAATATAAATAATTTGGTTAGGTTTTCAAAATATAAGAATCCTCTTAGCTCCAACCGAATGGATTGTGACCAAAATTGGTATAGGACCCAAACAAGAGGAGCCAAACTGTGCCATTCCCTTCCTCTGAGGCCCATATCAGAAGCGTGAGATAAAAAATATTGGCAAAGAAGCATCTTTGTATAGACTGAAGTACATGTGATCCCTAAGGAACTGCAGAGGTTGATTTGAAGTGCATTTTTGCATATTGGAGATGAATAGATGCATTACTCACCATTAGGGGCTCGGGGTTGGACGGTGTTAGGGGCTCACGGTCTTGCAGTTTGAAAATTAAAAAAAAATCCCAAGTGGAGACCTTCTTTATGTTAAATGATAATCCTTCTGGAGGTACTTATACAGGTCGTTTGAAGTACATTTACATGATGTGGTATAAGCACATATCCCAATAGTTTCAAACATGTACTTCACTCTTTGGCGAAGTGGTAACGTTTGGGACGATTAGAATATTGGTCCCAGTTTGATCTTGGCCTGGGGTTAGATTAACTCTCACCGTCTGGGTAGTACAGTGGTAACGCGCTGGCTTCGCATTCACGAGGTCGTAAGATCGGTTCCCGTCCAAGACCGACAGTTTAAGCTGTTTACTGGCAGGAACTGTTGTGGTTGGACACCACAGTGGGGGTTGGGGCTTGCCCTGGCTGACGAATACCCATTGTATTGAAATGGAAATAAAGGCTTATATTACCGATTAATTTGGGTGATTAATTGAGGGATCGGTGATTTACTATAGGTCTATACCTTATTCCTGCTGGCTTCGCATACACGAGGTCGAAAGATCGGTTCCCGTCCAAGACCGAGAGTTTAAGCTGTTTCCTGGCAGGTACTGCTGTGGTTGGTCACCACAGTGGGGGTTTGGGGCGTGCCCCGGCTGACGAATACCCATTGTATAATGGAAATAAAGGTTTATTCAGCCAATGCCTGAAGAACGCTGGATCCACCTTTTTTTTATGATTGTGACACCAGGACGGGCCAAAAATATAAATGTACCCTCAGCTGGCCTGGGCACGAGGATAACTTAGAAACAGAGATTGGGAGTATTGTGACTTGATAGATGTGAAGGGATAAGACATGTGTAATGAATATCCGAGAATATTCGGTGTTCATGGTGGCATAGAAAGAGAACCGTAACTGAAGGAAGACTTAACATCGACCTGTCCTGGACAGTCTTGTTTGTCCGCAAGACCCTTCAGCTTTAGTATCGCAACGGGCGGTTGGTGCCATGGGCCAGCCTACTACATGGTAAAATGATTGGAGATAGGGCTTAGCCCTGACTGTCTTTTAGGTATATAGTCAAACTTTAGTGCTATCATTATTCCTAGCCATTGCTTTGCATTAGAGACCTTAAAACTTATGGGAAGTGAACTTTGTAGTAAGCCCTTTGACATTGTCTAATCTCATTTGAAATGAAACTCATGTGCCTAATCACAACACTCAACATCCCTTTTTCTCTTTGATTTTTATTTTTTTTTTTTTTTTATTTTTTTTCCAGGCCCGATGAGGGCAGTTTTCTTGGTCTGTCTTTCAAGAAGCATTCATTTTGAAATTTAAGTTGAGAAATTTTAAGAAAAGAAAAAGGGTTCTCGCGTACAGCCTTGAGGCACCTCTACATCCACCTTTGCAACACAACGCGAAGTTTAAACAACAATAGGGAAGAGAAGCGAATCCCGAAAGGTATCAGAAGGTGAGATGGAAAAGATTATCAGACAGGAGATGGAAGGGAAAACCTGGAGAGAGAGAGAGAGAGAGAGAGAGAGAGAGAGAGAGAGAGAGAGAGAGAGAGAGAGAGAGAGAGAGAGAGAGAAAGTTAAAGATATAGAGAAGGCTAAAACTCGTGTAAGTTAGGAAGGGAAGATGGTAGGTAGGTGTGGTAGTTAGGTAGAGGGTAAAAGGCAGGTAGGTTTGGTAGTTAGGTAGAGGGTAAAAGGCAGGTAGTTTTAGGTGGGTAGCCTAGGTAGGTAAGTTTGGGAGTTAGGTAGCAGTGCAGGAAAAGGGTACAATCAACACAAAAGGTCACTTTTGGAACAATGGGGTGTGCAGGCCAAGTGCGTCTCTCTCTCTCTCTCTCTCTCTCTCTCTCTCTCTCTCTCTCTCTCTCTCTCTCTCTCTCTCTCTCTCTCTCTCTCATACACACGCACACACACACACACACACACACACACACACACACACATATATATATATATATATATATATATATATATATATATATATATATATATATATATATATATATATATATATATATTCCATACATATTCATACATGCATACATACGTTATACATACACACATGGCATCATGCACTCGAACATACATTCTTACACACACACAAAACCAAATTCCCGCTTGCCTATCTATATTATCATATGGTTGGTGGCTTCTGGAGAAAAAAAAATAAACAGAAATTCGTTATAAGAAGAGCCCGACAAAATTTACATATATTGAAGAGAGAATCTACTCTTTGCCAATAGCACCTGTCTGCGCATATCCCAGGTGTTGTTATTCTACGTTGATGTCTCTTTTATTATGAAATTCACGCTGCCTCTTTAACAAATTCCTTACTGAGCATCCACTTTGCATATAGAAAAGGGGTACATGCTTACCATTGTACTTTAGATAAGGTGCCAATACCCCCGGGGACTGCGGAATGGGAATTTTTTGGCGCCGTCGTTTTGTAGCGGTCTTGTTGGCGCCGTGAATAACACCTTTACTAAATAAAAAAAAAAATCGGTTAATTAGCACTAACTCAACCTAACGTGAGTTAGGTTAGTGTTAATTAACCTATTTTTTTCTGTAAAGGCGCCAAAACGGTGTCGCCAAATAGTACCTGATCCCTAGGGCCGCTTTAAGATAGTGGTTAAGAGTACTCAGCTCAGGAGATGACAGACTCGTGATCAAGCTCACCGTGGGACGTTTGGAAATTCATCCAGTCTTAATTTCTCCCTCCACCCCAACCTATGTTCACTCCCGATTTGAGGACTAACAGTGGAAGGGATAGTATTGCCATCTCTTCTTCCATAGCCCCTGCCAACCCAGCTGATACAATGAGTACACTATTAGAATTAAATTTCGCGTTGATGGAATATAGAAATAAATATCCGTCATTTTGCTTTGGTGTAAAGGTAAAAACTTTTACAAAAACATTTACAGACATTTCAGTGTCTTCTCGCATGTTTATTTCAACTCCCAGACAAGTTTATTCTTAATGTAAAAAAAAAAAAGCTGTTCATACCCCCTAATGGAGGGGGACGAGAATACTTTCTCCGTGTTCCCCTGCGTGTTGTAAGAGTCGATTCATTGGGGCGGAGGGAGGGGACGGGAAATCCCTTCCTCTGTATTTTCTCTTCCCAAAGCGTCAAGAGTATTTTGCCTTGACTCGGCCACTCTCCTTATAAAGGGAGAAATGACTCATACACATGTATATGTGTACTGCTTTGTTATCTTATCCAGTATTTCTTTTAATGCCCTGTATTTACTTCCTATAGAAAGAACAGGAGACATTTAAAAGTAAAGCCAAATAAGATTAGAATTACTCAACATTCATGGCTTTCCTGCTTTGCTAGTAATTTTTTTTATACTGTATATATATATATATATATATATATATATATATATATATATATATATATATATATATATAAACCTTAATTACAGTTTGATTAGGAAAACCACTGTAACACTTGACTTCGATTCCAGTCACAAATGCCACGCCATTGGTGTCTCTCTCACGTACTGTGTAGCTGTGTTCATGAGGAAGAATTAAAAAATTGAATTTTATCTCTACTTTTTTTGTAACGAGCCTGCATGATCATGACTTGGGAAGGAAGAAAGAGATGGAGGTAGTGAGAAAGACTGGGATATATGGAGATTGGCTCGAAATGGGGATAATTTACTCTGCTTCACAATACCCCCGGTTGCTTGGGGGTAGACCAGACAGATGGTGTTTTTGAAGACAGATGGTTTGTGGGATAAACGGGGAAGGAACCAGAACCACGTCTAGAGGAACCCCGTGAGAGAGAGAAGAGAGTGTGATGCGCTCCTGGCGATCCTGTCCTCTTGAAAGAGGCCCTGGGTTTGATTCAAGGAATTCATTTATTCCCCCGTCAGTACCATGTCCTTTTCCCAATTGCTTATTTTGACTGTCTGCGCTTATTGATAGTTAAGGTCTTCTTTGTAGTAAGAAAATACAGTTTAATATTGAGTAATGTCCTTGAAATAAATTAATGCCTAACGTGTAAGATGTTGATTGGGTTGCATTTTTGGCTGATTATTATTATTATTATTATTATTATTATTATTATTATTATTATTATTATTATTATCATCATCATCATCACAACTACTACATCAGCAGCAGTAGTAGTAGTAGTAGTAGTAGTATTCTTTAATGCCAGCGTCTCAACTTGATCTTGTATATACAGTATTTGTGAGGCTATAAATGAACAAATAAAAACCAGTTGCGTGGGAAAAGCTCCTTTTGCTTGCGTGATAGGTCTAGGACAGCGAGGGCAGTGGTATTTGTGAATGTTATAAGGGCATCAGTGGCTGAGGGTAATATCATGGGGGAGGGCATTGTCATGGGATGGAGGTAGGGGAGAGGAAAGGGACCGAAAATCATGAGTCTTGATGGCTGAATCATGATTATGATGGTAGTGCCAAAGGGGTGGGAGACGTGGGGGAGGTCTTGGTCGGGGTGAAATTGAAATTTAAGAGAGTTTAGATTTATATGTGATTATGGCATTTGGTCTGGGGTCTTTCGATATGTGCGTGTGTGTACGTCTGTGTTTAAACGTGTGTCATCCATAGTTATCTGATAATAAAAAAAATGTCCATGGCTACTGACTCTCAGCTAACATACCTCCATTTATATATTTATGTAATATTCATTATCCATCGGATTCTCGGCTTACATAAATACGTATGCTTTGACTCAACTACCCTTTTATAAAGGGGCTTATGGCTTTTGTATATGGATATGGCTATACATGTATTTAATTTTAAAATTCTTAAAAGCTCAGCTTGACATATGCATAAAAGTTACATGAATAAAGTGAAACCAGTTTTGTGTCCCCTGTTGCAAGAAAATTTGACATATTCATTAAACTGTTTCTCTCTATGCTTCTTCGTGCCCAGGCCTGATGAGGGTAGATTTTTTTTTCCGTCCTGGTGTTAAAAAACAAAAACAAAACTGAGGTTAAATACTTTACTGTCGTAAAGTACTTTTACTCCAGAGGTGTAACATGGCTCAAGTGGTGTGACTTGATATTTTCAGTGTGGTTTTCTGGGTAGTGTGTGTGTTTACAGAGAGATGACAGAGATCTATGGTTCAACCCATAGGCCTCTCACACCTATGCATCCTTTATCAATGGAGGTCAGAAATGTCACACATTTCTTTGTTGTTCTCATGAGAGCCGAAAACTAGCCTCCACCAATACATACATGCATACTTGAAAATACACATATAGGCACTCCTTGTGGCCAATTGGCATTCATTTAGCCACGCCCCTAACACTTTAGGTAAGTGGGTGTAACCCCTTTTCTCTGGAAGCCTATTGGTGGAGGCTGGCTTTCGACTCTCATGAGAACAACACAGAAATGTGTGACATTTCTGACCTCCATTGATAAGGGATGCAAAAGTGTGAGAGGCCTGCGGGTTTAACCATAAATCTTTGTCATCTCTCAGTAAATACACACTCTACCCAGAAAACCACACTGGAAATATCAGGTCACACCACTTGAGCCATGTTACACCTATTGGGTAAAATTACTTTATGACAGCACTCAGGGTAACTATCACACCTACCAAAATCAAGATCTTTGCAAGAATGCACCGTCATAGCCCTTAGTAGAAAAGGGAGTCTGAGGTTAACAAGGGAGTGCACTCAAGGTAGCAATCACACCTGCCAAAACCAAAGTCCTTCACAAGAAGGCACCGTCCTAGCTCTTAGTAGAGAAGGAAATTTGTGACGTAAAACTGATCTCATCACTAAAGTGTATCTTGATAATACAGATTTTTTTTTCTTTTTTGTGGTATTAAATAGTGAATGATTTTACCAGCGACCATACCACGCTGAAAACGCCACTATTTGTCCAATCAGCGAAGTTAAGCAACTTTGGGTCTGGTCAGTACTTGGATGGGTGACCGCCGGGGAACACCAGATACTGTTAGCATATAGGGGGACCACCTCCGCATTGTTCAGCTCTTAAAGTAATAGATCCACGATCGATCCCACGACGGGGCGTTAGGAAGGGCACCCAGCTTCAGTCCATCTGAGTCCACCCCAAATGGGAGCTAATAGTGACATAAAATAAATGGTGACTGATACTGTACCGTTTTTAATTGTACAATGGAAGGGATATATATCGTTTTTTTTTTTATTCCTCTTATTATTTTAAAAAGACTTACGGTAAGAGTTGCTTATTGTATCTGAAGGCTAATGATACGTCATAATTTGCTTCTTGATAAAAGTAAGATTAGATATGATAGGAAAGAGGATAGACAGAGCATTGATAACAGGGGTTAAGGTACCAGCCAGCACCTTGTGACATCTCAATTATATACGAGCTTTAGTTTAC
Source organism: Halocaridina rubra (assembly GCA_037179515.1). NCBI lineage: Eukaryota > Metazoa > Arthropoda > Malacostraca > Decapoda > Atyidae > Halocaridina > Halocaridina rubra. The sequence goes on from JAXCGZ010004328.1 coordinate 51,666, forward strand.
GTTTTATGTCTAAGAATTAGTCCCCACCTGGAGGTGGAAAACAGACTGATCGATGCCGCGGGATTGAACTTGAGTCCATCACCTGCCAAATCGAGCATGGTGTTTCCCGGAGCACATCCATCCAAGTACTGACCAGACCGAGCGTGACCCTCACTGATCGGACGAATAGCGGCGTACCCAAGGGGAGTTCATTCTATCTTTTTCTCATTCTATTCATAATGGCAGAAGAGCACTCTGCGATTATTGATTAAGGGTAATATTTGTAACTGATTTTCAATAGCCCTTGTTGAGTGCTATCATTTAAGTTAAATCTCCACTTTACCACAGTACCGCTGCAGAAAGTTTGAAGCAGATATAGAATAACAATTCAGGTAAGAGTAATAAGTAGGTACATATGCATATACATGCATGTACATATACCTATATATATTCATATGCATGCATATACTCATATATACTTGACTAATTAGATTAGCAATAGAAATGCCACTGGATCTTCATAGTCATACATCTCTAGTGTGTGAGAGTTTGTAGTATTCATTTCAGCAAAAAGATTTATTAGTCCTTTCCACCGATAAAGATACATACATGTATACTCCCACACATCATTGTCTTCTGAGGGTGACACAACAAAGGAAAAGGACAGGCTGAACAAACAGTCCGAGCATTGAGTTCAGAAACAGGACAGTGCAAGGCCCCGGGAAAAAAAAGAGCATGTAATCAACTGCATATATACATACACGAGTCATCTATATATATTCCTATATCTAAATACCTTGGATCACTTGAAAGCTATTTCGATCATTTTGTGAAACATGTTTGTTCATGTACTCAATATTTGTCAGGTTCATCCTCATGCATTGCTAACCATATACGTGTCGTAATTATTTAACAATGCTCTAAATATTTTTATACGTACGCAAATATTTGAATATGATTCATTTATAATCTGCTCCAGTCATTCAAACGTACACATTTACATAAGTATACGTAAATACATACTTGCATACATACGGTACTCACACACATACATATTCGCATGTACATATATGCATTAACACATACACCTACGTACATTCGTGTGTGCATAAATGCTTGCATGCATGATTGCATACCTACTTAAGATATATATATATATATATATATATATATATATATATATATATATATATATATATATATATATATATATACATGATTCTAGCGAACATAACTACCCATACATAAAAAAAAGTGTCGTCTTATATGTATGACCTCCAAATTCTTTTATGCAGATTTCTTCCTCGAGAAGAGAATAAGACGATGTGTTCCTCTTCCGGGGTCAGATAAGGGCATAGTATTAAGCGGCCCTTCTTAGCTTGGCACCTAGTGTCTTTATAATGTCTATATATGGTGGTAGCCAAGGCAACGCTCGTGAGCTTACCGAACCCTTTTTGGGTGCTCTGGCCAAGACTGCTATTACCATTACTACTCCTACTTTTATTACTGCTACTACTAATTATTATTAGTATTATTATAACTACTTAAAAAATCATCTTTATGTACTATAAGTATTTTACACTGAAGGTGGTCTTAGAATCGCGTGAATGTGCACATGTAATGTCACAGTTTGTCCCCAGTCGAATGGGGGTGGACGCATATATTGGAGCTGGGGGATTAAGGCAGGATGCCCTTCATACAGTATAATACATTCATACATGGTTGTACTTACCTACATACTTGCGATAAATTGAATTTTAATTTTGATAGGTACGAACTCGCCTATCTCAGAAACATTCATTGAATTATACATTTCCTTGTCTGGGCATTAGTGAACCCTTAACCGCAGAAACGAGGGGGCGTAGGGGTATTAGCCCCCTGAATTGCAATTTTTTTTTCTTACTGACTTCCTTGTGCTTGATTTGTTTTATTTATTTCAATTGTATTGTTTTTTTTGCCTTTGTTTTTCCTCCTTTAAATAAAATAAGGTATTAATCGTTAATGGTGACGAATTCTGTCATTTGTTGCAGTCAGAGTGACCAATATATGACCCTCATTATATGTACTTTCTTGTAATTATGTATGACTAAAGGTTAGCTACAAAGGAAATAATGAAGCAAAGAAGTGCTGAAGTCTTTCAGACTGTACTCGGTCCATCTTCTGATGATGGACTAAAGTCTAGTCTGAGAGAGGTCTCAACACTCCGTCGTTTCATTTTGCCTTCGTAAATAACTTCAATTCATGTGTGTGTCACGTGTTCATATTTACGTGATTCTCTCTCTCTCTCTCTCTCTCTCTCTCTCTCTCTCTCTCTCTCTCTCTCTCTCTCTCTCTCTCTCTCTCTCTCTCTCTCTCTCTCTCTCTCTGTATACGGAAACGAATGCCCAGGTTTGTTTATCGATTGTTAAATTTTATTTTGTTTATTTATCGTAGAATAAACACCAGGAAATGCCAGTTTATATTAGCTTACTGTAGCAAGAAATGTGACCACCGTGGACGAGTGGTAACGCTCGTGATTTTGATTCGTCAGGTCGAGGGTTCGCGGCCCGCCATGGCCTGAGCTTAGAAAAGGGCATTCACTCAGGGTAACTGTAACTCTTGCCAAAACCAAAGTCTCTCGTAAGAAAGCAACGTCCTAGCCCTTAGTAGAAAAGGGAGTCCGTGACGTAAAACCGAGTACATATATTGCTATAGCAAGAAATTAATATTTCTAAGGACACTTGATGACACCAATTATAAATGACAAGAGATTTATTTAGTTCTGTGGCTCATTGGCCCTAAGCCTGGGCTTCGATACCTGAGGAACCGCGTTCGAACCCCCTCCTCATGCATTGACAAATGAAAGTAATGGTGAGTTATATTGAGTTGATTCGCCTTTTCTCCGTCACTATTAAACTCCACCATAGGGATGGCCACGCTGGTTGTAGCTGGGGCATTAAGGCTGGGTACATTTCATACGCCCCTCGATGGGATCAATCTAGGCTCTACCGCTTTCTAAAGGGGGATTTACACGGTCAAACGGTTCGTCGAACGCGGTTCGACAGAAGTTTTTGAAGTGATGTTCGAACGTGTGAACGGGGTATTTAGTTGTCGAACACGTTCGACAAACGTGTTCGACAACCAAATACCCCGTTCACACGTTCGAACATCACTTCAAACACTTGTCTGTCGAACTGCGTTCGACGAACCGTTTGACCGTGTAAGCCCCCCTTAAGTCTAATGCTCGAACCACTTGCTGCTTATAAGTAGAAGCGATTGTACTTAGACGTGAGAAAATTGTGAAGACACACGCACGCGCGTGATTATTAAACCCTACTTTGCATGGCTTGGATACTGGGAAACACGAGCAGTCCGCC
>JAXCGZ010004329.1:0-50000 GCA_037179515.1 Halocaridina rubra
AATAGAATAAATAAGTAGAGTAGAATAGAATAGGTTAGACATGCTGAAAATACAATTCAAAAATGGAGCTGCCTCGTGTGTGCCAGTAGGCATGTTGCAGTGTCCTCTATTCTTATGTTCTTATGTTCTTATGTACATGCTGAGCAAGGAAATTGTCTTCTACTACTTCCAAAAACTCCTTAGAGCTACTATCACCTGTTATGGTTTCCCAGTTAATATGTCTAAAATTAAAATCGCCTACAATGCAAACTCTATTTGACCTGCTCACTTTAGAAATTTCATCGTATATAACTTGCGACTCTATATTATCTAGATCAGGTGGTCTGTAGACTACTCCTACAACTAGACTTTCTATATTATTTTTAATTTCAACCCATAAGGTTTCTGAATTTAGATTTGTCTTAATTCCAGACTTAATGCAGCTTCTGAGGCTATCTTTAATAAACATAATTACCCCTCCCCCTCTTTTATCTGCACTACGATCAGCATTATAAAGTTTATATCCTGTAATTATGTACTCAGCTTTAAGGTGTTTGCTTTCAAAATTAATCCAACTTTCACTAATGCATATTATATCCGGTCTCTCACTACATACTATGGCTCTCAGTTCTTCTATCTTGTTACCTAAACTACGGCTATTTGTATAATATACTTTTAAACTTTCTCTAGCTTCACCCTTCTTGTGGCTATTCTTTTTGTTAATATTTGTTCTATGTAACAAATGGTTCTTATCCTTAGACTTCCAGTTATTTGACCCACTATTTACTGAACCCTTACTGACTAATTTCTCTGCACAAGTATTAATCATTTCATTATTTGTGTCTAACAAAACCCCCCTACCTCTCTGTCTATCATACCAGCCAATACCGAGACACCTGAATTAGAAAGATGCACTCCATCCCTTGCATGCATATGCTTACGACTAGTGAAGTGATCCCACCCGTCTATAAAACCTATATTATTCTCCCGACAGAAGACTTTCATCCTAGCATTTACTCCTATAGCTCGAGACCACCACTCTGAACTTTGGCTAAGCCTAGGGAGAATACCACACATCACAGGAACTGCACCCCTTTTCCTAATCTTATCCAGGGCTTGTCTATACAACCTAATCAGCTCTTCACTTCTACCATCCTGCACGTCATTTCCCCCAGCTATCAAACAAACAACATCTTTTTTCTCAATCCAACTATTTATTGACTCACCCACCTTCTTCATACCTGCTCCAGGGAAAAAATATTTTCCTCTAACTCTATGCCTGAGTTTCCTGTCTACATATCTGCATAGTGAATCCCCTACAATTACCAAAGAACGAGACTTATCCGGAGGATGGGTTACTCCGACCTTGGGAGACTTACCTAGGCTCTTGACCTGAGAGCTTTTCCCACTTCCATTTTTACGATCGCTAGTACACCTATCTGACTCTATGGTTCCTGAAGAATTACTGCCGCCACTGTCACATTCATCTCTAAGTGACCTAAATGAATTAGCAACCTGTAGTCTAAAAGTATCATTTTTCTTAAGAACCATCTTCGTTGAACCCTTATTCACAACTTTCCAGTCGTCTTCATTATTCAATCGTTCCTTCCTGGTTAACACCTCTACTTTACCTCTCAGATCCCTGTTCTCCTCAGCTAAGGATCTGACCTCCTGCCTGACTGCGGCCAACTCATTTCTTAAATTAAAAATGAGTTTGCTTGGGTCAGACGTGGACAAATTCCCAGCACAGCCACAAACAGCACCAACAACGACACCACCACCAACACCACTACCACTAACACCACCAGCACAAAGAACACCACCACTCTTCATTGTACTAAGTATGGTCAAGATTAGAGCTCCTGGAAGCACGTCCTCACTGAATGAACCCAGGAACTAAACTGATGAACCCAGGAACTAAACTGATGAACCCAGGAACTAATATATATATATATATATATATATATATATATATATATATATATATATATATATATATATATATATATATATATATATATATATATATATATATATATATATATATATATATATATATATATATATATATATATACTGTATATGCATATATTATTGGGAGTAAATTGGACGGCGTCATCTGAGAAAGTTTTCTCATTCATTAATATGTTAGTGATTTTATTTCGAAGTTGATAGTAATGTTCAGGTGTAATCCTTAGTTATTTTCGAAAGTAGAGTAACTATCTTTCCCTGGATTTAATTAATTTCATTACTTATTACTAAACACATTATACTTTAAAAGTCTGACTAAGAGATAGAGTGTTAAAGTTGATTTTTCTTTTTTGAGAATTACTTTGTTAAAATTTTTATTAATTTTCAGAATGTAATAGAATGAGTGTTATTTGATCTCTGTAATCTTGATATTTCACAGAGATAAGGAGATTAACGATTTTGATGAAGCTTATTTACGGATAATTATTGTTTATATTCGTGAATTTTATAATTACTGTTGTGCTCATTACAATAATTTGCAATTATTGGCGCATTTATTTCTGAGTTTATAGTTAAACTATTATATTGTTACTATCCTTTATTATTCTTTTTGAGAAAGAGTATTGTGTTACTCATTTTAAATTACATTAAAAATTATTTCTACTTGAAGTATCAGACTTAAGTATAAAATATATTAATTACTAATAATCTGTTCTCTTTAAAAGAGATAGTTCATATTTTATTGATGTATTTAAACAGGTTTGATGTATTTTGCTCAAAGTCCATTTGAAGGAATGCATGGAACAAGCTTCCTAGTATGATAGTAAATGCCAATACCTTAGACACCTTCAAATGTAGATTAGATATACATAAGAACATAAGAACATAAGAATAGAGGACACTGCAACATGCCTACTGGCACACACGAGGCAGCTCCATTTTTGAATTGTATTTTCAGCATGTCTAACCTATTCTATTCTACTCTACTTATTTATTCTATTTTCTCTTTTTATGGTTTTTCTAACAAGCACTAACCTATTCATGCCCACCCTACCTCTGTCATATGTCTATCTAATCTACATTTGAAGGTGTCTAAGGTATTGGCATTTACTATCCTACTAGGAAGCTTGTTCCATGCATCAGCTACTCTATTACCAAACCAATTTTTACCAATTTCCCTTCTGAACCTAAATTTATCAAGCTTAAATCCATTATTACGAGTTCTGGTTTGATCATGAATTTTTAAAACTTTATTAATATCGCCCTTGTTAATCCCTTTAAACCATTTATACACTTCAATCATATCCCCCCTAACTCTTCGCCTCTCTAGAGAATGTAGATTAAGTTTTTTTAATCTGTCCTCATATGGTAGATTTCTGATATTGTGTATCATCTTGGTCATTCTTCGCTGCACCCTCTCCAAGGATTCAATTTCCATTCTATAATAGGGTGACCAGAATTGCACAGCATAATCTAAATGGGGCCTAACTAATGCAAGATAGAGCTGCAAAATAACTTTTTCCGTCCTATTGCTAACGCTTCTTGAGATAAATCCTAAAATTCTGTTTGCTTTATTTCTGACTGCTGTGCATTGCTCTCTTGGCTTAAGACTACTACTCACAAGAACTCCCAAATCCCTTTCACACTGAGAACTCATGATTTCATGGTTATTTAGCTTATAACTAGTATTGTCTTTTATAGTACCCATTTTAACTACTTTACATTTTTCAACATTAAATTCCATTTGCCATTTGTCCGACCATTCAGATAATCTATTTAGATCTTCCTGTAAAGCATGAATGTCTTCTTTTCCATTTATAGTTCTACCTATTTTAGTGTCGTCTGCGAATTTACTTAGGTTACTACTGATATCCGAATCCAGATCATTTAGATATACGATGAATAATAGGGGACCCAGTACCGAGCCTTGTGGTACCCCGCTAGTAACCGAGCCCCACTCTGATTTCTCTCCATTTATGCAAACCCTTTGTTTTCTGTCTTTTAACCATTCTTTGATCCATCTGAGAACAGCTCCTCCTATACCATGAGCCTCCAGCTTTTTAACTAATCTTTTGTGAGGAACTCTATCAAAAGCTTTGCTAAAATCTAGATATATTGTATCATATTCTTTGCCACAATCTACTGCCTCGAAAACTTCTGAATAAAAAGACAGTAAGTTTGTAAGGCACGAAAAACCCTTAAGAAACCCGTGTTGTGAAAGTTTTATCAGTCTGTGTAATTCTAGATGTGCCCTTATTTTATTTGCAATTATGGATTCTAGAATCTTACCCACTGTTGACGCTAAACTTACCGGCCTATAATTATTCTTTTTAACTCGTTCTCCTTTTTTAAATATTGGTACCACATCTGCCAATTTCCACTCCATGGGTACCGATCCTAATTTTACTGAATTATTAAATAATGCAGTTAGTGGACAACTAAGCTCTTCCTTGCATTCCTTTAATATTCTAGCATATATTCCATCAGGTCCCGGAGATTTATGAGCCTTTAATTTATATATTTCTTTTATTACCTCCTCTCTCGTAATATTTATTGAACTGAGTATTTTATCTTGACTGTCTCTGTAAATGGATTCTACTTCCGGAATATTTTCCAAGTTTTCATTGGTAAATACAGATAAGAAATAATCATTTAAACATGTACACATCACTTTATCGTCATCTGTGATATGGCCATTGGCTACTTCAATTGGTCCGACTTTTTCCTTAAATTTCGTTTGATAATGTTGATAAAACCCTTTAGGATTTTCTTTAGCTTCTCCTGCTATTCTAACTTCGTATTTTCTTTTCGACTCTCTAACTATCTTTTTAACTTCCCTGTTTAACTGTATATATTGCTGCCTCACATGCTCTTCACCCCTTTTTAGTTTCCTGTATATTCCTCTTTTAATACCTATAAGATTCTTTATTCTATTGTTCATCCATTTAGGGTCATTTTTTCTTGATCTGCAATGTTTCATGGGAATATAGTCTCTCTGACTATTCTTAAGAGTTATGACAAAATTGTTATATTCCTCATCGAAATTTATATTAACTGACGGACTGCTGTTCTTCTCTGTGAGAGAATTTAATGTATTGATCTTATCTTGTGATAATCCTTGGCATGTGGTACTCAAATTTCGGGGTAATCCGCTACCTGCGACCTGACCTGCTGGATTAACTACCCACATCTGTACCCCAGAAATCCCTTCCCAAACCTCATTAGATAATTTAGTTTTTAAGCCCTCAAAATCTCCTGCTCTAAAGTTTGGAACAATATTCTTATTTTCCTTTATAGTTTCCTTGAAAATTATGTTAAATCTAATGGAATCATGGTCACTGTTGCCCAATACATATGACAGAGGTAGGGTGGGTATGAATAGGTTAGTGCTTATTAGAAAAATCATAAAAAGAAAAACAGAATAAATAAGTAGAGTAGAATAGAATAGGTTAGACATGCTGAAAATACAATTAAAAAATGGAGCTGCCTCGTGTGTGCCAGTAGGCATGTTGCAGTGTCCTCTATTCTTATGTTCTTATGTTCTTATGAATATGCAATCTGCCCAGCCCTCTCTTTCCTGTAAGATTTGGCTTACCTCATCATAAAATTCTAATAAGTTTGTTACTGTTGATCTACCTTCTCTGAAGCCATGTTGCCTCACTCACAAAAAGTTGAAGGATTCCAAGTGAAGAGAGATATGTTTCCTTAGTAGTTTCTCCATAACTTTGCAAACTATGCTGGTCAAGGAAACTGGTCTCTAGTTCAGAGCCGTATCCCTCCTTCCCTTTTTGAAGATAGGTATCACATTTGCTTGTTTCCAGCATCTTGGAATCTCCCCCGACTTCAGTGACTCCTTAAATATGATACTTAGTGCCACTGATATTGTGTTTGCGCATTTTTTAAGCACATGAGGGGATATGTCATCGGGACCTGTAGCTTTATGAACATCTAAATCCATCAGCGCTTCGACTTGACCCTTCATCTTATAAAGGGAAATACGATAGTAGACGTGTGTATTAATGCGTATTTCACTAGCTATTTTTGCAATGCTACAAAAAAAGAAGATATCAGAGGATATGCCTTAGCTTAATCTTTACTTAGTTCATGTTACCTAAGATGTCATAAAATATAAAACTTTGCTTGTCAGAGAGTTAGTGCAAGAACCCATCGCAAGAATCTTAATGGTTTGTATAGTTGAAGGTGGTTCCCTAGATGAGGCAAGAATGTTTGTTATTTTTCCTATGCATATCTAGACCAGAAAAACTACAAGTAATAATTATGTTGCTACTGCAATAACTAAATTTCTCTCTTTCAAAACCATTGGCTCTATTACAAGGCTCTGACTAGGAGTAAGGAAGAAAGAGAGAGAGAGAGAGAGAGAGAGAGAGAGAGAGAGAGAGAGAGAGAGAGAGAGAGAGAGAGAGAGAGAGAGAGAGAGAGAGAGAGAGAGAGAGAGAGAGAGAGAGAGAGGTATATTACGAAACTGCTTAAGAACGATGTAATTCACCAATTTTTTTGAGGATTGAAAAATTTGGCATTTTTTTTTAAATTATTTTTGCTTTTGTAGAGTTAGTATGTTATTGCTTGAGAAAATTAAAAATGAATTTGCGTTTCAGGCACCATTCTGCCTAGCTAATACACTGTTTTATTTGGCTGTCGTATTAGGGTCATTATGTGTTAAGCGGTTATCTTCGTGAGTATTAGTGACTTTGAGAATGTTGACTTATGTCACATTTTCCAGGGAAAAGCTTGATTTGCCTTAATCAGACTTGGCCCATTTGCTTTCCCGAATAAGAATATAGTAGGTGTGATGGGACGCCTCTACAAATGGTCAAGTATAAATATTTTTTGAAATAGTAATTAAATACATGAATCATAAAACTTTATGAGTTGACTTCAAGTATTTTGACTACTGATATTTTTTTTTTAATTTTACCAGATGATAAGCGTGAGTTAGTTTTATTATTTTTTGAAAAGTTTTTGCCTGTTAGAGTGCTAAGCATGATAAAGTAAAATTTAGATTAAGTAGTAATAAGAGTTATCTGCCCCATGGTTCTGTTTGTCAAAGGAAATCTGAGCTTACCACAGACACACTAGCAACAGGGATGTTGATAGCTACATTGCTTTTTTTTGACAATAAAGAGTTGATACTTATAAAATTCTACGGTAGTAGATGTTCCCAAACAAAAGAATTTGATTTTGAATGAGTAATATCTGTAAACCGTAACTATAGACTTTGTGTTCTTACCATAATCTGCATATTATTGCTGTACTTAGCATTACCCCTTATGTATTTCCCTGTTTTCTTTTACTATCTCTGTATGAATCTTATTTGTGAGTTTTCCCTTTTTATTACTGTAAAGCAAAATAGAATATATATATATATATATATATATATATATATATATATATATATATATATATATATATATATATATATATACATATATATATACATATATATATATATATATATATATATATATATATATATATATATATATATATATATATATATATATATATATATATATATATATATATATATATATATATATATTGCTTTTTCCCTAATAGTGTAAAGTGTATATCCCATTGTTATGTTGCTCTTTTCCTGTCTTCTTTGTTCCCCTGTGTATCATATTTCTATTTCTCTTCTTTTATTTATACAAAACCCTGGTTTGACTTGCTTTTTGTAATCTTTCATTAATATTTAGCTTATATACCGAATCATTATTGCATTATGCTGTTGATTATTGACTTTTGCAGGTATAAACATAATCCATAGCGTTGATATATTAAAGCCATTATATTTAAAATAAAATGTTAACTTTTTAATGTTTGCTATTTTTTTCTTTAAATTTGAACACAAGAAGACTAGCCTGCTGGCTAGTACAGTGGTAACGCGCTGGCTTCGCATTCACGAGGTCGAAAGATCGGTCCCCGTCCAAGACCGAGAGTTTAAGCTGTTTACTGGCAGGAACTGCTGTGGGTGGACATCACAGTGGGGGGTAGGGGCTTGTCCTGGCTGACGAATACCCATTGTAAAATGGAAATAAAGTTTATTATTATTATTATTATTATTATTACTTTAGATAGCCAGATCCCAATCTCTAACGTTCTAAGAAATTTGTAAACTTTTGGCAAGCAATTTTTATATTTGTTTTCACTCTTGCTACTCGTAATCAGTCTCGTATCACTCTTTCTTCTAATATCAACTCCGATTTGCAGAAGGTATCTGAGTGGGCCACTCAAAATTTAGATAAATTCAATGCCTCCAAGACACAGTTTCTGGCTGTCTCTCTATCTTCTTCTCCTCCTGATAACCCTATTGTTTTAGAAACTAACGAAATTTACCCTCTAAATTCTATCAACATATTAGGAACCCATATAGCCTCTAACTTGTCTTGGAGGAATCACAATCCATATTTCTAAATCTTCATCCAAAATATTGGGAGTTTTGTTTCGTTTTCGTCATTACTTTTCCTCTTTACAGTTACTTAAAATTTATAAAGGTCTTTTCTGTACCTGCTTAGAATACTGCTCACACATCTGGGGTGCTTCTTCTTATACTTATCTCCTTGATAGGGTTGAATCTAAGGCAGTCAGACTCATTAATGAACCTTCTCTTACTTCTAATCTGGATTCTCTCTCCCTTCGCCGTAAGGTATCTTCCCTTTCTTTTCTATCACTACTACTTCCATCACTGCTCTGGTGAGTTGGAGAGTTGCATCTCTCCCCCACTGCGGAGGCTGTGTAACACTCGCCAAGCGGCCTCATCTCACAGGTACTGTGTGGAGATTTGTAGCTCGTGGATTGGTCAGTGCAGCGACTGCTTCTTCCCATCTACCTCCAGACTCTGGAACTCTCTCCCTCCTTCTGTCTCTCCTAATTCTTATGGTCTATCATCCTTTAAAAAGCAGATCTATCGTATCTCAGAGCCTAGTCCTCCATATCTCTGGGTCCTCTGTACTTAGATTGTTTTTTCTCTCTGTCATTTTCCTCTGTGTGTCATAACCTCATCTCTGCCTTGTCCTTAACCTTTTTCTTTTCCTTTTTCTTTTCCTTTTTCTAGGTGTTTTCTCGTGCCTAGGCCTTTATTGATGAGGCAGTTTTTGCCTGTTCCAGTGTCACATTCATAATAAAAAATAGATTAAATATAATTCCTTCAAATAATAAGAAAAATAACAAATAAAAAAATAAAGCCATTAACTTTATATATGCAAATACAACAGTGGTGCTAGATGTTTATTTGTCTACCACGCTCTCAAACTGTTCTGCATGTGTTGTTTGTATTTGCCACTCAAGCCAGATAGGTCAGTAAATTTATTTATTAATTTGTTGATAATTTTTGCTCCTCTGTCATATTAGCAGAACATCATAACTTGAGGACCACGTAAACTGGGGACCTCTCTCTCTCTCTCTCTCTCTCTCTCTCTCTCTCTCTCTCTCTCTCTCTCTCTCTCTCTCTCTCTCTCTCTCTCTCTCTCTATATATATATATATATATATATATATATATATATATATATATATATAAATATATATATATATATATATATATATATATATATATATATATATATATACATATATATATATATATATATATATATATATATATATATATATATATATATATATATATATATATATATATATATATATATATATATATATATATATATATATATATATATATATATATATATATATATATATATATATATATATATATATGTATATATATGAATATATATATATATATATATATATATATATATATATATATATATATATATATATATATATATATATATATATATATATATATATATATATATATATATATATATATATATATATATATATATATATATATATATATATATATATATATATATATATATATATATATATATATATATATATATATATATATATATATATATATATATATATATATATATATATATATATATGTATATATATATATATATATATATATATATATATATATATATATATATATATATATATATATATATATATATATATATATATATATATATATATATATATATATATATATATATATATATATATATATATATATATATATATATATATATATATATATATATATATATATATATATATATATATATAAATGGGGATGCTGGCAAATTCTCTTTAGGATAATTATCCCAAGGAAAATAACCCCTAAATCTTAATGCGAATGTGGACAATTGCCTTTTGATATTATTTGTTAGGTTAGGGTTGTTTCAGATGAGGTTTGGTTAGGTTAGGCTGTGTCAGATTAGGTTAAGTAAGGATTGGTTAGGTTAGGTTGTGTTATGTTAGGATACCTATAAAGGATAAACTTAATATAAAGAGGTAGAAATTATCCTCAAGTGTTACTTGTACTTTAAGATACTGCAGGAGCAATTTTCCTAGGGGGCAGTTGTCCTAAGGGGCAATTGTCCTGCCTCCGTGTATATGTATGTATATATATAAGAACATAAGAACATAAGAATAGAGGACACTGCAACATGCCTACTGGCACACACGAGGCAGCTCCATTTTTGAATTGTATTTTCAGCATGTCTAACCTATTCTATTCTACTCTACTTATTTATTCTATTTTTCTTTTTATGATTTTTCTAACAAGCACTAACCTATTCATACCCACCCTACCTCTGTCATATGTCTATCTAATCTACATTTGAAGGTGTCTAAGGTATTGGCATTTACTATCCTACTAGGAAGCTTGTTCCATGCATCAGCTACTCTATTGCCAAACCAATTTTTACCAATTTCCCTTCTGAACCTAAATTTATCAAGCTTAAATCCATTATTACGAGTTCTGGTTTGATCATGAATTTTTAAAACTTTATTAATATCTCCCTTGTTAATCCCTTTAAACCATTTATACACTTCAATCATATCCCCCCTAACTCTTCGCCTCTCTAGAGAATGTAGATTAAGTTTTTTAATCTGTCCTCATATGGTAGATTTCTGATATTGTGTATCATCTTGGTCATTCTTCGTTGCACCCTCTCCAAGGATTCAATTTCCATTCTATAATAGGGTGACCAGAATTGCACAGCATAATCTAAATGGGGCCTAACTAATGCAAGATAGAGCTGCAAAATAACTTTTTCCTTCCTATTGCTAACACTTCTTGAGATAAATCCTAAAATTCTGTTTGCTTTATTTCTGACTGCTGTGCATTGCTCTCTTGGCTTAAGACTACTACTCACAAGAACTCCCAAATCCCTTTCACACTGAGAACTCATGATTTCATGGTTATTTAGCTTATAACTAGTATTGTCTTTTATAGTACCCATTTTAACTACTTTACATTTTTCAACATTAAATTCCATTTGCCATTTGTCCGACCATTCAGATAATCTATTTAGATCTTCCTGTAAAGCATGAATGTCTTCTTTTCCATTTATAGTTCTACCTATTTTAGTGTCGTCTGCGAATTTACTTAGGTTACTACTGATATCCAAATCCAGATCATTTAGATATACGATGAATAATAGGGGACCCAGTACTGAGCCTTGTGGTACCCCGCTAGTAACCGAGCCCCACTCTGATTTCTCTCCATTTATGCAAACCCTCTGTTTTCTGTCTTTTAACCATTGTTTGATCCATCTGAGAACAGCTCCTCCTATACCATGAGCTTCCAGCTTTTTAACTAATCTTTTGTGAGGAACTCTATCAAAAGCTTTGCTAAAATCTAGATATATTGTATCATATTCTTTGCCACAATCTACTGCCTCATAAACTTCTGAATAAAAAGACAGTAAGTTTGCAAGGCACGAAAAACCCTTAAGGAACCCGTGTTGTGAAAGTTTTATCAGTCTGTGTAATTCTAGATGTGCCCTTATTTTATTTGCAATTATGGATTCTAGAATCTTACCCACTGTTGACGTTAAACTTACCGGCCTATAATTATTCTTTTTAACTCGTTCTCCTTTTTTAAATATTGGTACCACATCTGCCAATTTCCACTCCATGGGTACCGATCCTAATTTTACTGAATTATTAAATAATGCAGTTTGTGGACAACTAAGCTCTTCCTTGCATTCCTTTAATATTCTAGCATATATTCCATCAGGTCCCGGAGATTTATGAGCCTTTAATTTATCTATTTCTTTTATTACCTCCTCTCTCGTAATATTTATTGAACTAAGTATTTTATCGGGACTGTCTCTGTAAATGGATTCTACTTCCGGAATATTTTCCAAGTTTTCATTGGTAAATACAGATAAGAAATAATCATTTAAACATGTACACATCACTTTATCGTCATCTGTGATATGGCCATTGGCTACTTCAATTGGTCCGACTTTTTCCTTAAATTTTGTTTGATAATGTTGATAAAACCCTTTAGGATTATCTCTAGCTTCTCCTGCTATTCTAACTTCGTATTTTCTTTTCGACTCTCTAACTATCTTTTTAACTTCCCTGTTTAACTGTATATATTGCTGCCTCACCTGCTCTTCACCTCTTTTTAGTTTCCTGTATATTCCTCTTTTAATACCTATAAGATTCTTTATTCTATTGCTCATCCATTTAGGGTCATTTTTTCTTGATCTGCAATGTTTCATGGGAATATAGTCTCTCTGACTATTCTTAAGAGTCATGACAAAATTGTTATATTCCTCATCCAAATTTATATTACCTGACGGATGCTGTTCTTTCCTGTGAGAGAATTTAATGTATTGATCTTATCTTGTGATAATCCTTGGCATGTGGTACTCAAATTTCGGGGTAATCCGCTACCTGTTACCTGACCTGCTGGATTAGCTACCCACATCTGTACCCCAGAAATCCCTTCCCATACCACATTAGATAATTTAGTTTTTAAGCCCTCAAAATCTCCTGCTCTAAAGTTTGGAACAATATTCTTATTTTCCTTTATAGTTTCCTTGAAAATTATGTTAAATCTAATGGAATCATGGTCACTGTTGCCCAATTTTTCAGCAACTTCTAAATTTGTAACCATATTCTCTCTATTACTAAGAACTAAATCTAGTGTATTCACCCCCCGTGTTGCTTCATGTACATGCTGAGAAAGGAAATTGTCTTCTACCACTTCCAAAAACTCCTTAGAGCTACTATCACCTGTTATGGTTTCCCAGTTAATATGTCTAAAATTAAAATCGCCTACAATGCAAACTCTATTTGACCTGCTCACTTTAGAAATTTCATCGTATATAACTTGCGACTCTATATTATCTAGATCAGGTGGTCTGTAGACTACTCCTACAACTAGACTTTCTATATTATTTTTAATTTCAACCCATAAGGTTTCTGAATTTAGATTTGTCTTAATTCCAGACTTAATGCAGCTTCTGAGGCTATCTTTAATATACATAATTACCCCTCCCCCTCTTTTATCTGCACTACGATCCGCATTATAAAGTTTATATCCTGTAATTATGTACTCAGCTTTAAGGTGTTTGCTTTCTAAATTAATCCAACTTTCACTAATGCATATTATATCCGGTCTCTCACTACATACTATGGCTCTCAGTTCTTCTATCTTGTTACCTAAACTACGGCTATTTGTATAATATACTTTTAAACTTTCTCTAGCTTCACCCTTCTTGTGGCTATTCTTTTTGTTAATATTTGTTTTATGTAACAAATGGTTCTTATCCTTAGACTCCCAGTTATTTGACCCACTATTTACTGAACCCTTACTGACTAATTTCTCTGCACAAGTATTATTCATTTCATTATTTGTGTCTAACAAAACCCCCCTACCTCTCTGTCTATCATACCAGCCAATACCGAGACACCTGAATTAGAAAGATGCACTCCATCCCTTGCATACATATGCTTACGACTAGTGAAGTGATCCCACCCGTCTATAAAACCTATATTATTCTCCCGACAGAAGACTTTCATCCTAGCATTTACTCCTATAGCTCGAGACCACCACTCTGAACTTTGGCTAAGCCTAGGGAGAATACCACACATCACAGGAACTGCACCCCTTTTCCTAATCTTATCCAGGGCTTGTCTATCCAACCTAATCAGCTCTTCACTTCTACCATCCTGCACATCATTTCCCCCAGCTATCAAACAAACAACATCTTTTTTCTCAATCCAGCTATTTATTGACTCACCCACCTTCTTCATACCTGCTCCAGGGAAAAAATATTTTCCTCTAACTCTATGCCTGAGTTTCCTGTCTACATATCTGCATAGTGAATCCCCTACAATTACCAAAGAACGAGACTTATCCGGAGGATGGGTTACTCCGACCTTGGGAGACACACACACACACACCGCGCGTTCAAGTATTGTGAGTACAAAAACTAATATTTGTGTAAGACGAGACTGTTCATATTAAAGGAAAAAAATTGAGAACCTTTTCGTGAGGAAGAGAGAGAAGCTGCCGTCCAGTTCTGCCTTGAGGGAAATCTAGAAGAGTTGCCAGAGGTGGAGCAATCACACCACATTACCTAACTTTTTGTGTAAACTGGGGAAAGCTCTTAAGCCGTTTTACCTGATCCTGTGGTTCTATATATTGTTAAAATCAGTATCCTTCCCATTTATATTAACTAGTTAGTTAGTTTGATACACGAAAAAATTGAATAATAAAAGAAAAAAAAATTACCAAATACCCACCTGTCAACAGTACTGAGTTAAGTTGCCAAGTAGTACAGCAGTCTTATTTTCTTCATTTTTTTTGCTTTTCTTTTAGCTTTCTCTTTTACTATTTTGTTATTTTGTATATATATATTGAGTTAAATGTAAAGTCTAAATCCCGTGATAACATATCTTGGTTAGCAAGTCAGTTTATCAGTTAGGAAGAATATATAACAGAAACAGGTGGGTGCCACCTCGAACACAAATTCGAATTTTCCTTCAGGTTTGACTTTTGTTTTTCTTTTTCTTTTTGTACTTAAATTACCATGGTCAAGTTTTTAAGTTAAGATGTGTGTTACCAGAAAGGAGACAAACTGAGTCACTAAATAGCACTTATATGGAGATATAAAAATTCTGTGTGAAGGTAAATTAGAAGTTTTTCTCTTTTCTTTTTTTTTTCCTCTTTCTCGTCTTCTTTCTATATTCTGTGAGAGGGAGAACATAAAAATGAAGCCATCTCTGTCCCAAACCTCTCCCACCCATGGGTCGGGAGAAGGGGTAGTCATCAGAGGACTTAAACAGAGAATCAAGAAGTTATAGGAAATGGTTATAAGCCTTGATGATAAAATTCGGAATATGGATGGAGAAATGAAAGAGAATGAAACACTCAGAGAACAAATAAGATCTTTGGAGGAAGCAAATAAAGCACAAGGGCAGGAGAGAAAGGAACTAGAAAAAAGAATAAAGAAGCTGGAAGGGGAAAAGAGTCAACTAGAATCTAGAATTTCTAAACAAGAAGATAAAAACAAACAGCTGAATGACAACCTAAAGGAATTAGATGTTAGTTCACTGCTCTCTTCTGAGAGAGACGAGATTGCTGCTTGGAATGTTCAGATTAAGGAAAACATTGAACAGTTCAGAAAAGAGTTCCAGGAGCTGAATATGGAAAATGATGCCATGAACACGTCCTTTGCTGATGCACTAAAGGGGAATGTGGCAGTAAAAGAGGCTGTAAAGGTGGTGGCACTGGAAAACATACAAACAGTTGACTATAAAGAGACAGTAATCGAAAAAATGAAAGACGTTGTGATGGAAAGGGCAAACCCACTCATCAGACAGGCACTTGATAAGGAGAAGACAGTGGTAATCTCAGGCATAAGTGAATCCCAGGAGCCAACAAGGCAGGGGAGACTTGAAGAAAATAAAGCTAACGTTGTAGACCTGATAAGAAAGCTTGGAGTAGTATGTGGTCCTGAGGATATTGTAAACATACACCAACTAGGTAAATATTCGAGGGAAGGAAAGCCGAGACCAACAAAAGTAACCTTTGAGAGAGGGGAGACATGTAGGGAAATATTGTTGAGAAAAAAAAGTCTAAAAGACCTTCAAGAATGCAAAGAAGTGTTCATTAGACGATACAGAACACAGGAAGAGATGGGAAAGATCAAAAACTTGTTGCAAGAGGCAAGAAGGTTAAATGATGAAAGAAATGAAGAAGAGAAGAAAAAATTTCGTTACAGAATACTTCCAGACAAAGGGGAGATAAAGAAGATAATGACAGAAGATCAGGGGATGGGGCCTCATTAAGATTGTTATACACAAATGCTGATGGATTAGCTGGTAAGGCAGTAGAATTAAAAGATAGGATTCACAACAGTAAGTCAGATATAGTAGCAATTACAGAGACTAAGTTGAGTGAGGACATAAACAGTGTCACAGTTTTTCCTAAGGGCTTCAGAATACTAAGGGTCGAAAGATCTGAGAGGACTGGTGGAGGGATAGCACTGCTCATAAGTGAGAGGATTCAAGTTGAAGAAATAAACTTGGCTATAGAAAGTGAGTTCAGGGAATTTCTTGTTGCTCGCATAAATACTGGGTCAGAGAGCATTATAATAACTGTTGTATACAACCCACCAAGGAACCAAAATAGGCTTGAAATTTATGAGGAAAGTCATATAGGTACGATTGAAGTCATAAACTCAGTTGCTAACATGGCGCGGGAGAAAAAATGTAGGATTTTGATTATGGGAGACTTTAATCATAAAGAGATAGATTGGATAAATCTTGACCCACACAGTGGTGAGGACTCATTTGGGGCAAGATTCCTAGATTGCGTACAAGGGAATTTCCTACACCAACATGTAATGGAACCAACAAGAGCCAGGGGTGGGGATGAGCCATCACTACTTGATCTAGTGTTCACAGATAATGTGTTGGATATTGAAAATATTGAGTATGAACCACCAATTGAAAAGAGTGACCACTGTGTGTTGTTGATGGAGTATATCATTGAAGACATTCTTCCTGAGAGTAGAGGCACTGAGGACATGAGGAGGAACTATCCGAAAGGAGATTACATCAAAATGAATGAGCTTTTTGCAGTTATTGACTGGAGAACCTTATTTTACAACAAATCTGTACAAGAAATGTATGACATCTTTTGTGAGAAATATGGGAAGATAGTAGATTGCTGCATACCTGTCACCAAAGTAGGTGTAATTCATGCCAGAGAGAAACGGTTCGATAATGGGTGTAAAAGAGCTAAGGAGTGGAGAGACAAATGCTGGAAAAGGTATAGGAGGAGAAAAAACATAAATGCCTGGCAAACCTACAAAAGAGCAAGAAATGACTACCTAAGTAAAAGGAGAGAGGCAGAGAGAGATTATGAGAGGGACATCACCAGGAAGGCTAAAGAAAATCCCAAGCTTTTCCACAGCTTTATCAGAGGAAAACTGAAGGTAAAAGAACAGGTTTTAAGGCTAAAGAGAGCGGATGGAAGCATCACTGAGACGGACGAAGAGATCTGCAAAGAATTGAACAAGGAGTTTCAGTCAGTATTTACAGTAGAAAATACCCCACCCCCTCAGATTGCAGTGATAGAAGCTCAAGGGCCGGTATTAGAGAACATCAACCTTACAGCCACAGAGGTATGCAAAGCGCTGATGGATTTAGATGTTCATAAAGCTACAGGTCCTGATGACATATCCCCTCATGTGCTTAAAAAATGCGCAAACACAATATCAGTGGCACTAAGTATCATATTTAAGGAGTCACTGGAGTCGAGGGAGATTCCAAGATGCTGGAAACAAGCAAATGTGATACCTATCTTCAAAAAGGGAAGGAGGGATACGGCTCTGAACTATAGACCAGTTTCCTTGACCAGCATAGTTTGCAAAGTTATGGAGAAACTACTAAGGAAACATATCTCTCTTCACTTGGAATCCTTCAACTTTTTGTCAGTGAGGCAACATGGCTTCAGAGAAGGAAGATCAACAGTAACAAACTTATTAGAATTTTATGATGAGGTAAGCCAAATCTTACAGGAAAGAGAGGCTGGGCAGATTGCATATTCCTAGACTTCCAGAAAGTGTTTGACACTGTTCCACATGGGAGACTTATTAGGAAGCTGCAGTCAATGGCTAGAATAGGTGGAAATGTCTTGGAATGGATAAAAACTTACTTAGAAGGAAGGGAACAGAGGGTTAGAGTAAGACACTCAGTGTCTGAATGGAGAAGAGTTAGTAGTGGAGTTCCACAGGGTTCAGTTTTAGGGCCACTTTTGTTCCTTGTATATGTAAATGACCTACCAGAGTGTGTAAATTCATTCATGAATATGTTTGCAGATGATGCAAAGATTGTGAAGAAAGTAAAAAACGAGAACAATGGTAGAGAACTTCAGGAGGATCTAAATAATCTGCATGAGTGGTCAGAAAAGTGGCTAATGAAATTCAATACCTCAAAATGTAAGGTAATGAGAATGGGTACAAGTGCAAGAAGGACCAAGCTTGACTACTCGGTGGCTGGAGTACAACTTCAAGAGACAGAAAATGAGAGAGATCTAGGAGTAAACATACTGGCAGATTTGTCTCCAGAAATACATATAAATGGCATAGTAAGGGCAGCATATGCATTCTTATCAAATGTAAGGGTAGCCTTCAGGCACATGGACAAGGAAATGTTCAGAAATATTTATGTAACCTATGTGAGGCCAAAACTAGAATATGCAGCTCCCTTTTGGAATCCGCACTTGAAAAAGCACATAGCTAAGCTTGAAAAAGTTCAAAGACATGCCACGAAACTGGTGCCAGAAATACGCAATCTCGGTTATGATGAGAGGCTGAGGGAATTAGACTTGCCATCACTCGAAGCTAGAAGAGTAAGGGGGGATATGGTGACAGTCTTTAAATTCCTTCATGGTTATGATAGAGTGGATAGGGATCGATATTTCGATATGGGTGGCTCTAGAACTAGAGGTCATAGTTTGAAGCTTGGTAAGAAATCTTGTTTGCAGGATGTAAGGAAATACTTTTTCAGTGTAAGAGTAGTTGATAATTGGAATTGGCTAAGCTCGGAGGTAGTTAATGCTATCTCAATCCATAGTTTTAAGGACAGGTATGATAAGTATCACTAAGTCTAAAAATGGAACCAATCAGGAGACGGGAAGATACGAGCTTTGGGCTCTTTCCCGTAAACACAATTAGGTAATCACAATTAGGTAATCACTTACCTAGGCTCTTGACCTGAGAGCTTTTCCCACTTCCATTTCTACGATCGCTAGTACACCTATCTGACTCTATGGGTCCTGAAGAATTACTGCCGCCACTGTCACCTTCATCTCTAAGTGAACTAAATGAATTAGCAACTTGTAGTCTAAAAGTATCATTTTTCTTAAGAACCATCTTCGTTGAACCCTTATTCACAACTTTCCAGTCGTCTTCTCTATTCAATTGTCCCTTCCTGGTTAACACCTCTACCTTACCTCTCAGATCCCTGTTCTCCTCAGCTAAGGATCTGACCTCCTGCCTGACTGCGGCAAACTCATTTCTTAAATTAAAAATGAGTTTGCTTGCGTCAGACGAGGACAAATCCCCAGCACAGCCACAAACAGCACCAACAACGACACCACCACCAACACCACTACCACTAACACCACCAGCACAAAGAACACCACCACTCTCCATTGTACTAAGTATGGTCAAGACTAGAGCTACTGGAAGCACGTCCTCACTGGATGAACCCAGGAACTAAACTGATGAACCCAGGAACTATACTTTTATACTTTCTCTAGTTTTACCCTTCTTGTTAATATTTGTTTTATGTAACAAATGGTTCTTATCCTTAGACTCCCAGTTATTTGACCCACTATTTACTGAACCCTTACTGACTAATTTCTCTGCACAAGTATTTTTCATTTCATTATTTGTGGCTAACAAAACCCCCCTACCTCTCTGTCTATCATACCAGCCAATACCGAGACACCTGAATTAGAAAGATGCACTCCATCCCTTGCATACATATGCTTACGACTAGTGAAGTGATCCCACCCGTCTATAAAACCTATATTATTCTCCCGACAGAAGACTTTCATCCTAGCATTTACTCCTATAGCTCGAGACCACCACTCTGAACTTTTGCTAAGCCTAGGTAGAATACCACACATCACAGGAACTGCACCCCTTTTCCTGATCTTATCCAGGGCTTGTCTATACAACCTAATCAGCTCTTCACTTCTACCATCCTGCACGTCATTTCCCCCAGCTATCAAACAAACAACATCTTTTTTCTCAATCCAGCTATTTATTGACTCACCCACCTTCTTCATACCTGCTCCAGGGAAAAAATATTTTCCTCTAACTCTATGCCTGAGTTTCCTGTCTACATATCTGCATAGTGAATTCCCTACAATTACCAAAGAACGAGACTTATCCGGAGGATGGGTTACTCCGACCTAGGCTCTTGACCTGAGAGCTTTTCCCACTTCCATTTCTACGATCGCTAGTACACCTATCTGACTCTATGGGTCCTGAAGAATTACTGCCGCCACTGTCACCTTCATCTCTAAGTGAACTAAATGAATTAGCAACTTGTAGTCTAAAAGTATCATTTTTCTTCAGAACCATCTTCGTTGAACCCTTATTCACAACTTTCCAGTCGTCTTCTCTATTCAATTGTCCCTTCCTGGTTAACACCTCTACCTTACCTCTAAGATCCCTGTTCTCCTCAGCTAAGGATCTGACCTCCTGCTTGACTGCGGCCAACTCATTTCTTAAATTAAAAATGAGCTTGCTTGCGTCAGCACAAAGAACACCACCACTCTCCATTGTACTAAGTATGGTCAAGACTAGAGCTACTGGAAGCACGTCCTCACTGGATGAACCCAGGAACTAAACTGCGAACCCAGGAACTAAGCTGCCAACCCAGGAACTATAATATATATATATATATATATATATATATATATATATATATATATATATATATATATATATATATATATATATATATATATATATAAGAACATAAGAAGAACATAAGAATAGAGGACACTGCAACATGCCTACTGGCACACACGAGGCAGCTCCATTTCTGAATTGTATTTTCAGCATGTCTAACCTATTCTATTCTACTCTACTTATTTATTCTATTTTTCTTTTTATGGTTTTTCTAACAAGCACTAACCTATTCATACCCACCCTACCTCTGTCATATGTCTATCTAATCTACATTTGAAGGTGTCTAAGGTATTGGCATTTACTATCCTACTAGGAAGCTTGTTCCATGCATCAGCTACTCTATTACCAAACCAATTTTTACCAATTTCCCTTCTGAACCTAAATTTATCAAGCTTAAATCTATTATTACGAGTTCTGGTTTGATCATGAATTTTTAAAACTTTATTAATATCTCCCTTGTTAATCCCTTTAAACCATTTATACACTTCAATCATATCCCCCCTAACTCTTCGCCTCTCTAGAGAATGTAGATTAAGTTTTTTTAATCTGTCCTCATATGGTAGATTTCTGATGTTGTGTATCATCTTGGTCATTCTTCGCTGCACCCTCTCCAAGGATTCAATTTCCATTCTATAGTAGGGTGACCAGAATTGCACAGCATAATCTAAATGGGGCCTAACTAATGCAAGATAGAGCTGCAAAATAACTTTTTCCGTCCTATTGCTAACGCTTCTTGAGATAAATCCTAAAATTCTGTTTGCTTTATTTCTGACTGCTGTGCATTGCTCTCTTGGCTTAAGACTACTACTCACAAGAACTCCCAAATCCCTTTCACACTGAGAACTCATGATTTCATGGTTATTTAGCTTATAACTAGTATTGTCTTTTATAGTACCCATTTTAACTACTTTACATTTTTCAACATTAAATTCCATTTGCCATTTGTCCGACCATTCAGATAATCTATTTAGATCTTCCTGTAAAGCATGAATGTCTTCTTTTCCATTTATAGTTCTACCTATTTTAGTGTCGTCTGCGAATTTACTTAGGTTACTACTGATATCCGAATCCAGATCATTTAGATATACGATGAATAATAGGGGACCCAGTACTGAGCCTTGTGGTACCCCGCTAGTAACCGAGCCCCACTCTGATTTCTCTCCATTTATGCAAACCCTCTGTTTTCTGTCTTTTAACCATTGTTTGATCCATCTGAGAACAGCTCCTCCTATACCATGAGCTTCCAGCTTTTTAACTAATCTTTTGTGAGGAACTCTATCAAAAGCTTTGCTAAAATCTAGATATATTGTATCATATTCTTTGCCACAATCTACTGCCTCGTAAACTTCTGAATAAAAAGACAGTAAGTTTGTAAGGCACGAAAAACCCTTAAGAAACCCGTGTTGTGAAAGTTTTATCAGTCTGTGTAATTCCAGATGTGCCCTTATTTTATTTGCAATTATGGATTCTAGAATCTTACCCACTGTTGACGTTAAACTTACCGGCCTATAATTATTCTTTTTGACTCGTTCTCCTTTTTTAAATATTGGTACCACATCTGCCAATTTCCACTCCATGGGTACCGATCCTAATTTTATTGAATTATTAAATAATGCAGTTAGTGGACAACTAAGCTCTTCCTTGCATTCCTTTAATATTCTAGCATATATTCCATCAGGTCCCGGAGATTTATGAGCCTTTAATTTATCTATTTCTTTTATTACCTCCTCTCTCGTAATATTTATTGAACTAAGTATTTTATCGGGACTGTCTCTGTAAATGGATTCTACTTCCGGAATATTTTCCAAGTTTTCATTGGTAAATACAGATAAGAAATAATCATTTAAACATGTACACATCACTTTATCGTCATCTGTGATATGGCCATTGGCTACTTCAATTGGTTCGACTTTTTCCTTAAATTTTGTTTGATAATGTTGATAAAACCCTTTAGGATTTTCTCTAGCTTCTCCTGCTATTCTAACTTCGTATTTTCTTTTCGACTCTCTAACTATCTTTTTAACTTCCCTGTTTAACTGTATATATTGCTGCCTCACCTGCTCTTCACCTCTTTTTAGTTTCCTGTATATTCCTCTTTTAATACCTATAAGATTCTTTATTCTATTGTTCATCCATTTAGGGTCATTTTTTCTTGATCTGCAATGTTTCATGGGAATATAGTCTCTCTGACTATTCTTAAGAGTCATGACAAAATTGTTATATTCCTCATCCAAATTTATATTAACTGACGGGCTGCTGTTCTTTCCTGTGAGAGAATTTAATGTATTGATCTTATCTTGTGATAATCCTTGGCATGTGGTACTCAAATTTCGGGGTAATCCGCTACCTGCGACCTGACCTGCTGGATTAACTACCCACATCTGTACCCCAGAAATCCCTTCCCATACCTCATTAGATAATTTAGTTTTTAAGCCCTCAAAATCTCCTGCTCTAAAGTTTGGAACAATATTCTTATTTTCCTTTATAGTTTCCTTGAAAATTATGTTAAATCTAATGGAATCATGGTCACTGTTGCCCAATTTTTCACCAACTTCTAAATTTGTAACCATATTCTCTCTATTACTAAGAACTAAATCTAGTGTAGTCACCCCCCGTGTTGCTTCATGTACATGCTGAGAAAGGAAATTGTCTTCTACTACTTCCAAAAACTCCTTAGAGCTACTATCACCTGTTATGGTTTCCCAGTTAATATGTCTAAAATTAAAATCGCCTACAATGCAAACTCTATTTGACCTGGTCACTTTAGAAATTTCATCGTTTATAACTTGCGACTCTATATTATCTAGATCAGGTGGTCTGTAGACTACTCCTACAACTAGACTTTCTTTATTATTTTTAATTTCAACCCATAAGGTTTCTGAATTTAGATTTGTCTTAATTCCAGACTTAATGCAGCTTCTGAGGCTATCTTTAATATACATAATTACCCCTCCCCCTCTTTTATCTGCATTACGATCAGCATTATAAAGTTTATATCCCGTAATTATGTACTCAGCTTTAAAGTGTTTGCTTTCTAAATTAATCCAACTTTCACTAATGCATATTATATCCGGTCTCTCACTACATACTATGGCTCTCAGTTCTTCTATCTTGTTACCTAAACCACGGCTATTTGCATAATATACTTTTAAACTTTCTCCAGCCCCACCCTTCTTGTGGCTACTCCCCCTGTTAATATTTGTTCTATGTAACAAATGGTTCTTATCCTTAGACTCCCAGTTATTTGACCCACTATTTACTGAACCCTCACTGACTAATTTCTCTGCACAAGTATTATTTATTTCATTATTTGTGTCTAACAAAACCCCCCTACCTCTCTGTCTATCATACCAGCCAATACCGAGACACCTGAATTAGAAAGATGCACTCCATCCCTTGCATACATATGCTTACGACTAGTGAAGTGATCCCACCCGTCTATAAAACCTATATTATTCTCCCGACAGAAGACTTTCATCCTAGCATTTACTCCTATAGCTCGAGACCACCACTCTGAACTTTGGCTAAGCCTAGGGAGAATACCACACATCACAGGAACTGCACCCCTTTTCCTGATCTTATCCAGGGCTTGTCTATACAACCTAATCAGCTCTTCGCTTCTACCATCCTGCACGTCATTTCCCCCAGCTATCAAACAAACAACATCTTTTTTCTCAATCCAACTATTTATTGACTCACCCACCTTCTTCATACCTGCTCCAGGGAAAAAATATTTTCCTCTAACTCTATGCCTGAGTTTCCTGTCTACATATCTGCATAGTGAATCCCCTACAATTACCAAAGAACGAGACTTATCCGGAGGATGGGTTACTCCGACCTTGGGAGACTTACCTAGGCTCTTGACCTGAGAGCTTTTCCCACTTCCATTTCTACGATCCCTAGTACACCTATCTGACTCTATGGGTCCTGAAGAATTACTGCCGCCACTGTCACCTTCATCTCTAAGTGAACTAAATGAATTAGCAACTTGTAGTCTAAAAGTATCATTTTTCTTCAGAACCATCTTCGTAGAACCCTTATTCACAACTTTCCAGTCGTCTTCTCTATTCAATTGTCCCTTCCTGGTTAACACCTCTACCTTACCTCTCAGATCCCTGTTCTCCTCAGCTAAAGATCTGACCTCCTGCCTGACTGCGGCCAACTCATTTCTTAAATTAAAAATGAGTTTGCTTGCGTCAGACGAGGACAAATCCCCAGCACAGCCACAAACAGCACCAACAACGACACCACCACCAACACCACTACCACTAACACCACCAGCACAAAGAACACCACCACTCTCCATTGTACTAAGTATGGTCAAGACTAGAGCTACTGGAAGCACACACACACACACACACACACACACACACATATATATATATATATATATATATATATATATATATATATATATATATATATATATATATATACACACACACATATATATATATATATATATATATATATATATATATATATATATATATATATATATATATATATATATATATATATATATATATATATATATATATATATATATATATATATCATAGGTATATAGATCGACTGATAAATTAATAAACGGACGATAAGATGCACAGAGATATACAATATATGTTATTCAAAGAAGTCTAATGATAAGCTTAATCCTCACCGTACTTAATGATAAGATATTCGAATAAAGATATTTATATTTTTCACTCTTATCGCCATTGCTAATGCCTCTTAAAACCACGTGTAGATAAGAGGGACAGTTTTCTTGTAGCAGTCTTCTCCTAACGGGGTGCGGGGGGGGGAGGTTCTTATGGGGGGGAGGTTCTTATCTATTGACAAGATTATATTTTGATTAACTACTTTGAGTCTTGTGTAGTTCTTAGTGCTCGTTTTGAATACAGCAGCATTCTCCTTCATCCTCTATATTATGTAATATATTTGCGTATGCACACATATCATGCGAGTACTGCATCCATGCAGAAATATTCATGCATATATGTGTTTGTCGTGAACTTATATTATTTATTCAAGATGATTACACCGGTTTGAGCAATGTTTGTGTTTTATATATATATGTATATATATATATATATATATATATATATATATATATATATATATATATATATATATATATATATATATATATATATATATATATATATATACATATATATGTATATACATATATATATATATATATATATATATATATATATATATATATATATATATATATATATATATATATATATATATATATATATATATATATATATATATGTATATATATATATATATATATATATATATATATATATATATATATATATATATATATATATATATATATATATATATATATATATATATATATATATATATATATATATATATATATATATATATTGTAAGGGAAGGTAATATCTTGGTACTTAATATAGGGAAAGAGCATCACAAGCTTCATATTTCCATGCATAAAATATCCCTGTTGAAGAGTTATAGAGAGAAACGTCTCCCATAGTGGTAAAAAATCTCTTCGTCCAGAATTAATTTTTGACAAAAGTTTTCTGGGGACTTAGAATGCTAGCTTTCGGAAGTCTCGAACCTCCATTGTCAGGCAGTTAATTAAACAGTGATGAACAGACCTCTCTTGGAAAAAGATGATTCTTTGAAGGGTACTTAATATAGCGAAACAGCATCAGAGAGGACTGTATGCATACTTGACACAAGTCTCAAAATACCATGCATCAAATATCATAAGAACATAAGAATAGAGGACACTGCAACATGCCTACTGGCTGAGGGAATTAGACTTACCATCACTCGAAGCTAGAAGAGTGAGGGGGGGATATGGTGACAGTCTTTAAATTCCTACATGGTTATGATAGAGTGGATAGGGATCGATATTTTGATATGGCTGGCTCTAGAACTAGAGGTCATAGTTTGAAGCTTGGTAAGAAAACTTCTTCGCAGGATGTAAGGAAATACTTTTTCAGTGTAAGAGTAGTTGATAATTGGAATTGGCTAAGCGAGGAGGTAGTTAATGCTATCTCAATCCATAGTTTTAAGGACAGGTATGATAAGTATCACTAAGTATAAAATGGAACCGATCAGGAGACGGGAAGATACGAGCTTTGGGCTCTTTCCCGTAAACACAATTAGGTAATCACAATTAGGTAATCACACGAGGCAGCTCCATTTTTGAATTGTATTTTCAGCATGTCTAACCTATTCTATTCTACTCTACTTATTTATTCTATTTTTGTTTTTATGATTTTTCTAATAAGCACTAACCTATTCATACCCACCCTACCTCTGTCATATGTCTATCTATTCTACATTTGAAGGTGTCTATGGTATTGGCATTTACTATCCTACTAGGAAGCTTGTTCCATGCATCAGCTACTCTATTACCAAACCAATTTTTACCAATTTCCCTTCTGAACCTAAATTTATCAAGCTTAAATCCATTATTACGAGTTCTGGTTTGATCATGAATTTTTAAAACTTTATTAATATCTCCCTTGTTAATCCCTTTAAAAACCATTTATACACTTCAATCATATCCCCCCTAACTCTTCACCTCTCTAGAGAATGTAGATTAAGTTTTTTTAATCTGTCCTCATATGGTAGATTTCTGATATTGTGTATCATCTTGGTCATTCTTCGCTGCACTCTCTCCAAGGATTCAATTTCCATTCTATAATAGGATGACCAGAATTGCACAGCATAATCTAAATGGGGCCTAACTAATGCAAGATAGAGCTGCAAAATAACTTTTTCCGTCCTATTGCTAATGCTTCTTGAGATAAATCCTAAAATTCTAGTAGGATAGTAAATGCCAATACCTTAGACACCTTCAAATGTAGATTAGATAGACATATGACAGAGGTAGGGTGGGTATGAATAGGTTAGTGCTTATTAGAAAAATCATAAACAGAAAAATAGAATAAATAAGTAGAGTAGAATAGAATAGGTTAGACATGCTGAAAATACAATTAAAAAATGGAGCTGCCTCGTGTGTGCCAGTAGGCATGTTGCAGTGTCCTCTATTCTTTGTTCTTATGTTCTTATTTCTGACTGCTGTGCATTGCTCTTTTGGCTTAAGACTACTACTCACAAGAACTCCCAAATCCCTTTCACACTGAGAACTCATGATTTCATGGTTATTTAGCTTATAACTAGTATTGTCTTTTATAGTACCCATTTTAACTACTTTACATTTTTCAACATTAAATTCCATTTGCCATTTGTCCGACCATTCAGATACTCTATTTAGATCTTCCTGTAAAGCATGAATGTCTTCTTTTCCATTTATAGTTCTACCTATTTTAGTGTCGTCTGCGAATTTACTTAGGTTACTACTGATATCCGAATCCAGATCATTTAGATATGCGATGAATAATAGGGGACCCAGTACCGAGCCTTGTGGTACCCCGCTAGTAACCGAGCCCCACTCTGATTTCTCTCCATTTATGCAAACCCTCTGTTTTCTGTCTTTTAACCATTCTTTGATCCATCTGAGAACAGCTCCTCCTATACCATGAGCTTCCAGCTTTTTAACTAATCTTTTGTGAGGAACTCTATCAAAAGCTTTGTTAAAATCTAGATATATTGTATCATATTCTTTGCCACAATCTACTGCCTCGTAAACTTCTGAATAAAAAGACAGTAAGTTTGTAAGGCACGAAAAACCCTTAAGAAACCCGTGTTGTGAAAGTTTTATCAGTCTGTGTAATTCCAGATGTGCCCTTATTTTATTTGCAATTATGGATTCTAGAATCTTACCCACTGTTGATGTTAAACTTACCGGCCTATAATTATTCTTTTTAACTCGTTCTCCTTTTTTAAATATTGGTACCACATCTGCCAATTTCCACTCCATGGGTACCGATCCTAATTTTATTGAATTATTAAATAATGCAGTTAGTGGACAACTAAGCTCTTCCTTGCATTCCTTTGTTGAAGAGTTATTGAGAGCAGCGTCTCCCCCAGTGGTAATAAATCACCTTCATCAGACAGTTAATCAAACTCTGCTTATCATACCTCTCTTGGAAAAAGATGATTGTTCGAAAGTTCAGCTTCCATAAGGCGAAATATGTCCTTTTCCAACCATCTTCAGCAGCCAGTGTTTAAATCTTAATGTTTCTCGATGTTGGTCCGAGGAATCCGGTAATTTACTACAGGGGAAGGGAGTCTCTGGGTCTTAATATAGGGAACCAACACCAGAGAAGATTGCATTTTTTAAGCAAGTTTCAAAACACCATGCATCAAATTTCCCTGTCAAAGAGTTATTGAGAGAAATATCTTCCATAGTGGGAATCATTCTCTTCGTCCAGAAATAATTTTTTATAAGACTTTTCTGAGGACTTAGAACGCTAGATTTTGGAGGTCTCGAACCTACATAGTCAGGCAGCTGGTATTTCAATTCCTCAGGTAACTCTTGTCAAAAAATATTTCTGTACGAAGAGATTTATTACCACAATAGGAGACGCTTCTCTCTATAATTCTTCACTAGGGCTATTTTATGTATGGTATTTTGAGACTTTTATAAACCATACAGTCCTCTTTGATGCTATTTCCCTATATACATATATATATATATATATATATATATATATATATATATATATATATATATATATATATATACATATATATATATATATATATATATATATATATATATATATATATATATATATATATATATATATATATATATATATATATATATATATATATATATATATATATATATATATATATATATATATATATATATATATATATATATATATATATATATATATATATATATATATATATATATATCATTTATTACCTCGACCGGGATTTGAACCTAGGACTTATAATTACTATACTTTGGAATGAATGCATTCTATCTGAATGCCACTATGTTCATATTACAGATTCTCCAATTTTGCATTTAATTCAATTCCCAATCTCATTCGGGCTATGCAATAACCAAATAAGCACATTACATATGTGAAAACATGAAAACATGTAATATGAACATAGTGGCATTCAGATAGAATGCGTTCATTCCTAAGTACAACAGATATAAGCTATAAGGTTGGATTCCTTTTAACCTTCTGTGGTGTAGTTGGTAGCGCCTTGACTTAGTAATTATAAGTCCTAGGTTCAACTCCCGGTCGGGGTAAAATATGATTAATGATTTCACATATGTAATGTGCTTATTTGGTTATTGTATAGCCCAAATGAGATTGGCAATTGAAATAAATGAAAAAAATAAACTATTACCTCTAGTTCTAGAGCCAGCCATATCAAAATATCAATCCCTATCCACTCTATCATAACCAAGAAGGAATTAAAAGACTGTCACCATCTTCCATATCAATCTTCTAGCTTCGAGTGATGGTAAGTCTAATTCCCTCAGCCTCACATCATAACTGAGATTACGTATTTCTGGCACCAGTTTCGTGGCATGTCTTTGAACTTTTTCAACCTTAGCTACGTGCTTTTTCAAGTGCGGATTCCAAAAGGGGGCTGCATATTCAAGTTTTGGCCTCACATAGGTTACATTAATATTTCTGAACATTTCCTTGTCCATGTGCCTGAATATTACCCTTACACTTGATAGAAAGCATATGCTGCCCTTGCTATGCCATTTATATATATTTCTGGAGACAATTCAGCCAGTATGTTACTCCTAGATCTCTCTCTCATTTTATGTCTCTTGGAGTTGTACTCCTGCCATCAAGTAGGCAAGCTTGGGCCTTCTTGCACTTGTACCCATTCTCATTACCTTACATTTTGAAGTATTGAATTTCATTAGCCACTTTTCTGAACACTCATGCAGACAATTTAGATCTTCCTGAAGTTCTCTACCGTTGTTCTTGTTTCTTACTTTCTTCACAATCTTTGCATCATCTGTAAATATATTCATGAAACAATTTACAGACTCTGGTAGGCCATTTACATATGCAAGGAACAAAAGTGGCCCTAAAGCCTAACCCTGTGGAACTCCACTACTAACTCTTCTCCATTCAGACACTGAGTGTCTTACTCTAACCCTCTGTTCCCTTCCTTCTAAGTAAGTTTTTATCCATTCCAAGACATTTCCACCTATTCTAACCATTGCTTGCAGCTTCCTAATAAGTCTCCCATGTGGGACAGTATCAAATGCTTTCTGGAAGTCTAGGAATATGCAATCTGCCCAGCCCTCTCTTTCCTGTAAGATTCGGCTTACCTCATCATAAACTTCTAATAAATTTGTTACTGTTGATCTACCTTCTCTGAAGCCATGTTGTCTCACTGACAAAAAGTTGAAGGATTCCAAGTGAAGAGAGATATGCTTCCTTAGTAGTTTCTCCATAACTTTGCAAACTATGCTGGTTAAGGAAAGTCATCTATAGTTTAGAGTCGTATCCCTCCTTCCCATTTTGAAGATAGGTATCACATTTGCTTGTTTCCACTGATATTGAGATTGTGCATTTTCTAAATACTTGAGGGGATATATCATCAGGACCTGTAGCTTTATGGACATCTAACTCCATCAGCGCTTTGCATACCTCTGTGGCTGAAAGGTTGATGTTCTCTAATACCAGCCCGTGAGCTAATATCTCTGCAATCTGAGGGGGTGGGGTATTTTCTACGGTAAATTCTGACTGAAATTCCTTGTTCAATTCTTTGCAAATCTCTTCATCCATCTCAGTGATGCTTCCATCTACTCTCTTAATCCTTAAAACCAGTTATTTTACCTTCAGTACTCCTCTGATAAAGCTGTGGAAAAGCTTGGGATTTTCTGTAGCTTTCCTGGTGATGTCCCTTTCATAGTCTCTCTCTGCCTCTCTACTTTTACTTAGGGAATCATTTGTTGCTCTTTTGTATGCTTGCCAGGCATTTATGCTTTTTCTCCTCCTATACCTTTCCAGCATTTGTCTCTACACTACTTAGCTCTTTTGCACTCATTATCAAACCATTTCTCTCTGGCATGAATTACACCTACTTTGGTGACAGGTATGCAGCAATCTACTATCATTCTATATTTCTCACAAAAGATGTCGTACATTTCTTGTATAATAAGGTTCTCCAGTCAATAACTGCAAAATGCTCATTCATTTTGATGTAACCTCCTTGCGGATAATTCCTCCTCATGTCCTCAGTGCCTCTACTCTCAGGCAGAATATCTTCAATGATATACTCCATCAACAACACACAGTTGTCACTCTTTCCAATTGTGGTTCATACTCAAATTTTTCAATATCCAACACGTTATCTGTGAATACTAGATCATGTAGTGATGGCTCATCCCCACCCCTGGCCCTCGTTGGTTCCATTACATGTTGGTGTAGGAAATTCCATTGTACACAATCTAGGAATCTTGCCCCGAATGAGTCCTCGCCACTGTGTGGGTCATTTATCAAATCTATCCCTTTATGATTAAAATCTCTGATAACCAAAATCCCACATTTTCTCTCCCGTGCCATGTTAGCAACTGAGTGTGTGTGTGTAATGAAACTGCATCAGGGAAAACTGCAAAATTTACACAGGTCCCTGAAGAATCACTATGTCTTGAATATCCCATTTGAAGAGTAACAATCTTCTCCTCCAGATATGATTCTTTGACACAGTGTATGCAAGCTTTCGAAGGCTTCAAGCCTCCATCGTCGGGCAGCTGAATAAGCACTGGTGAAGGCAACCTTCTTGGAAAATGACTATTGATGGGGAACTCCGCCTCCATAGGGGTAAAATATCAATTACCAAGAGTAAGTCATCAACAATCAGTGTTTAAAATTTATTGTTCCTCGGAGTATGACCGAGGAATTCGGTGAAATGAAGGAATCTCTTGACTTCTCACATAATGGAAGCCTTCAAAAGCTCGCACACCAAGTCTTTAGAAAATTATCAAATACTCAAGCTCTTGATGCTTTGAATTTCATTTGATTTGTCTTTATAAATCCCTACATCTGGTGTTATCTTAGTATGCTGTCTACCTCATCAGTCTAACTTAACTTCGGTCAGTTTTGTAAGGTGGGGTCAGTGTACAATAAACTAGAGAAAGTGAGGTAGAGCCCATAGTACAATACCACCCAAAAATGTGTGGAAAGCCCAACAGGGACTAAGGTAATTTTGACACTCATATCCCATTTGCAAAAGTATGTATAACGTGTTATTCATTAAAAATCACAAGAAAGGTATTCACTGGTGAATAGTCCAATTGAGACTAGGTAAGCTTTCAATCTACTAAAAGTTACTACCGAAATGGTGGAATTTTGCTTTAATCCCTGTCATCAAATTTAATTTGGTTACCACTGAGAGGTGTATGCAAGGGTTGAGAATAAACATATTCATATGCTCACAAAATGTCATGTAATTTTGGTGCGGTAGTTAACTTTAGAGACATGGTATAAACGTGTAATTACCTAATTGTAATTACCTAATTGTGTTTACGGGAAAGAGCCCAAAGCTCGTATCTTCCCGTCTCCTGATCGGTTCCATTTTATACTTAGTGATACTTATCATACCTGTCCTTAAAACTATGGAATGAGGTAGCATTAACTACCTCCTCGCTTAGCGAATTCCAATTATCAACAACTCTTACACTGAAAAAGTATTTCCTTACATCCTGCAAAGAAGTTTTCTTACGAAGCTTAAAACTATGACCTCTAGTTCTAGAGCCAGCCATATCAAAATATCGATCCCTATCCACTCCATCATAACCATGAAGGAATTTAAAGACTGTCACCATATCCCCCCTCAGTCTTCTAGCTTTGAGTGATGCTAAGTCTAATTCCCTCAGCCTCTCATCATAACTGAGCTTGCCTATTTCTGGCACCAGATTCATGGCATGTGTTTGAACTTTTTCAAGCTTAGCTATGTGCTTTTTTCAAGTGTGGATTCCAAAAGGGGCCTCACATAGGTTACATAAATATTTCTGAACATTTCCTTGTCCATGTGCCCGAAGGCTACCCTTACATTTGATAAGAATGCATATGCTGCCCTTACCATGCCATTTATATGTATTTCTGGAGACAAATCTGCCAGTATGTTTACTCCTAGATCTCTCCCATTTTCTGTCTCTTGAAGTTGTACTCCAGCCACAGAGTAGTCAAGCTTGGGCCTTTTTGCACTTGTACCCATTCTCATTACCTTACATTTTGAAGTACTGAATTTCATTAGCCACTTTTCTGACCACTCATGCAGACTATTTAGATCTTCCTGAAGTTCTCTACCATTGTTCTCGTTTCTTACTTTTTTCACAATCTTTGCGTCATCTGCAAACATATTCATGAATGAATTTACAGACTCTGGTAGGTCATTTACATATACAAGGAACAAAAGTGGCCCTAAAACTGAACCCTGTGGAACTCCACTACTAACTCTTCTCCATTCAGACACTGAATGTCTTACTCTAACCCTCTGTTCCCTTCCTTCTAAGTAAGTTTTTATCCATTCCAAGACATTTCCACCTACTCTTGCCATTGCTTGCAGCTTCCTAATAAGTCTCCCTTGTGGAATAGTGTCAAACGCTTTCTGGAAGTCTAGGAATACGCAATCTGCCCAGCCCTCTCTTTCCTTTAAGATTTGGCTTACCTCATCATAAAATTCTAATAAGTTTGTTACTGTTGATCTACCTTCTCTGAAGCCATGTTGCCTCACTGACAAAAAGTTGAAGGATTCCAAGTGAAGAGAGATATGTTTCCTTAGTAGTTTCTCCATAACTTTGCAAACTATTGTCGCATGACTGAAGTCTTGCTGAAGCCAGAATATGAAACTGTAACAAGTCATGAAGAGAAACATGAGAGGCTAGAGGTCAAGGGGGAAATCGAATACTCTCCCAGTTGTTTATCTGGGCACGGTCAAGGGTCAAGAAAGGGTCAACGAGCACCTGGCTGGATCCAGGGGGATCCATAGGGCTTAGCACCTGGCTGGATCCAGGTGCTTTAGCACCTGACCTTAGCCACCCGGCATCAAGTGCCTCAAGAGTGTGGGAAAGACCCAGAAGTCGGCCCTGCCCAAAACCACAAGTAACCCTATTTGCCCTGGAGGGATACCCAATAGCCACGCACTGACCTAGAACTCTTCCGTTCTATAGGCCAGCTGAAATAGCCCTCCCCCAAGAGGAGGGACCTCTCTTTGAACCTGAAGGCAATTGGCAGAAGTAGATTTAGCGACACGCCCTACCCATTGGGGTATTTCAAGAATCCCCATGGCAGCCAGAGAGCAGTCAGAGAGTGACAGTCAGCCAGAAACTTACCAGGGGCACGAATAGATCATAGATTTTGTTAATCATAGGGTGGGGGGCATTGAGGCGTCGAATATGATGTACGCTAACCAATAAATGAAAATAAAGATGTTTTTCACCAACCACGCTACCATAATTATAACTCAGGTGGAATAGTAACCCACTATACGTTAAACTGGTGGCAGTGCGGTACGATCCCATGTCGGGACACATACGAAGAGACTCTCATATCAGAAGAAACCAGTGCGAAGAAAAGAAAATAAGAATGGCAAACGCAGAAATCCAGTATCACCCAATTCAAGGAATGAGTGACGATTCCAAACACCGGAGGATTCTCGAATTGGAGGAGCACGTGCGGTGCCTACAAACTCCTGCCGACGCCGCTCCGTCGAGAAGGAACTTGGTCAACGCCGACAGAGAAACCGACGCCTAAAACATCGACAAACAGCCTGTCGCTCCGAGCCCCTTGGTGACACAGGGAACGCAGCAAGACAAGCCCCCACCCCGTGCCCTGGTTGTAAAGGCGCCTCGAGTCAAAGATTCATCTTTATACTTCGATGGCGCAAATGGAGAACCCCCTCCTTCCTTGCCTTCTGCCATGAAGTTCTTCAGGACCACCTCCTTAAAATAGCTAAGTACTTGCGATCTGTATCCAGTGAGTAATGGGACAATTAGTAAAAGAAAGTGAGGTCGGTGGATGCTGCCATTTTATCTTGTAGTCATGCTTTGACTCAGCCAACCCACCTATGAGGGGTGTGGCTCCTAGTAAATTAATAAAAAGTAGAATTTCTGTACCCATTACTAACATGGATAATTTGTACTAATAGCTATAAGCAGTAATAAACTCCATTTTTTTTGTTAAAATTTGAAGAATAATAGGAGTAATTGCGTGTTCCATTTATTTGTTTCAATGCCTAAATTGAATTTTAAGAACGTGAATGAACTGATTTTAATTGAAAATTTAATGTACGTGAAATCACTATTATATTAATTTTTTAAGCGTAAGAGTTCTAGTGAGAAGTATACTTGAATCTGCTTTTGTATACTTGAATCTGCTTTTAAGGTTTTTCTTAGAACATGTGTGATTTCCAAGAAAAGAATGAGGAAGTGACCAATCGATCTCCCAACCTCGTTATTATAAATATATAGTAATTGTACTGATCTTTGATATTTAAAGTACGTGTAAAGTCATTTTTATTTTAATCTCTAAAAGTGTAATATTTTGGGGTGAGAAAAAAATTAACAGAGATGACAGATCGTTCTTTTAATGTTATTACGATGAAGAAATTAATATTACAATACATGTGTGGCATCTCTTTTGGAAGAATAAGAAATTTTGTGATATTGTTTAGAGATGAGTTTTTTAATTTTGCGCCATGCAGGCGAAAGTAAAAGTAAATTCGAGTGAATTTGTGCTGTCCTGCAATAGGGGAGGTTTTTCAGTGTCACCTGGGTTCAGTTTAGTTCCTGGGTTCATCCAGTGAGACGTGCTTCCAGTAGCTCTAGTCTTGACTATACTTAGCACAATGGAGAGTGGTGGTGTTCTTTGTGCTGGTGGTGTTAGTGGTAGTGGTGTTGGTGGTGGTGTCGTTATTGGTGCTGTTTGTGG
Source organism: Halocaridina rubra (assembly GCA_037179515.1). Taxonomy (NCBI): domain Eukaryota; kingdom Metazoa; phylum Arthropoda; class Malacostraca; order Decapoda; family Atyidae; genus Halocaridina; species Halocaridina rubra. Next base: position 36,646 of record JAXCGZ010004329.1, read on the forward strand.
CTGTGCTGGGGATTTGTCCTCGTCTGACGCAAGCAAACTCATTTTTAATTTAAGAAATGAGTTGGCCGCAGTCAGGCAGGAGGTCAGATCCTTAGCTGAGGAGAACAGGGATCTGAGAGGTAAAGTAGAGGTGTTAACTAGGAAGGGACAATTGAATAATGAACACGACTGGAAAGTTGTGAATAAGGGTTCAACAAGATGGTTCTTAAGAAAAATGATACTTTTAGACTACAGGTTGCTAATTCATTTAGTTCACTTAGAGATGAATGTGACGGTGGCGGCAGTAATTCTTCAGGAACCATAGAGTCAGATAGGTGTACTAGCAATCGTAAAAATGGAAGTGGGAAAAGCTCTCAAGTCAAGAGCCTAGGTAAGTCTCCCAAGGTCGGAGTAACCCATCCTCCGAATAAGTCTCGTTCTTTGGTAATTGTAGGGGATTCACTATGCAGATATGTAGACAGGAAACTCAGGCATAGAGTTAGAGGAAAATATTTTTTCCCTGGAGCAGGTATGAAGAAGGTGGGTGAGTCAATAAATAGCTGGATTGAGAAAAAAGATGTTGTTTGTTTGATAGCTGGGGGAAATGACGTGCAGGATGGTAGAAGTGAAGAGCTGATTAGGTTGTATAGACAAGCCCTGGATAAGATCAGGAAAAGGGGTGCAGTTCCTGTGATGTGTGGTATTCTCCCTAGGCTTAGCCAAAGTTCAGAGTGGTGGTCTTGAGCTATAGGAGTAAATGCTAAGATGAAAGTCTTCTGTCGGGAGAATAATATAGGTTTTATAGACGGATGGGATCACTTCACTAGTCGTAAGCATATGTATGCAAGGGATGGAGTGCATCTTTCTAATTCAGGTGTCTCGGTATTGGCTGGTATGATAGACAGAGAGGTAGGGGGGTTTTGTTAGACACAAATAATGAAATGAATAATATTTGTGCAGAGAAATTAGTCATCAAGGATTCAGTAAATAGTGGGTCAAATAACTGGGAGTCTAAGGATAAGAACCATTTGTTACATAGAACAAATATTAACAAAAAGAATAGCCACAGGAAGGGTGGAGCTGGAGAAAGTTTACAAGTATATTATACAAATAGCCGTAGTTTAGGTAACAAGATAGATGAACTGAGAGCCATAGTATGTAGTGAGAGACCGGATATAATATGCATTAGTGAAAGTTGGATTAATTTAGAAAGCAAACACCTTAAAGCTGAGTACATAATTACAGGATATAAACTTTATAATGCTGATCGTAGTGCAGATAGAAGAGGGGGAGGGGTAATTATGTATATTAAAGATAGCCTCAGAAGCTGCATTAAGTCTGGAATTAAGACAAATCTAAATTCAGAAACCTTATGGGTTGAAATTAAAAATAATATAGAAAGTCTAGTTGTAGGAGTAGTCTTCAGACCACCTGATCTAGACGATATGGAGTCGCAAGTTATATACGATGAAATTTCTAAAGTGAGCAGGTCAAATAGAGTTTGCATTGTAGGCGATTTTAATTTTAGACATATTAACTGGGAAACCATAACAGGTGATAGTAGCTCTAAGGAGTTTTTGGAAGTAGTAGAAGACAATTTCCTTTCTCAGCATGTACTTGAAGCAACACGGGGGGTGAATACACTAGACTTATTTCTTAGTAATAGAGAGAATATGGTTACAAATTTAGAAGTTGGTTAAAAATTGGGCAACAGTGACCATGATTCCATTAGATTTAACATAATTTTCAAGGAAACAATAAAGGAAAATAAGAATATTTTTCCAAACTTTAGAGCAGGAGATTTTGAGGGCTTAAAAACTAAATTATCTAATGAGGTATGGGAAGGGATTTCTGGGGTACAGATGTGGGTAGTTAATCCAGCAGGTCAGGTTGCAGGTAGCGGATTACCCCAAAATTTGAGTACCACATGCCAAGGATTATCACAAGATAAGATCAATACATTAAATTCTCTCACAGGAAAGAACAGCAGTCCGTCAGTTAATATAAATTTGGATGAGGAATATAACAAATTTGTCATGACTCTTAAGAATAGTCAGAGAGACTATATTCCCATGAAACATTACAGATCAAGAAAAAATGACCCTAAATTGATGAACAATAGAATAAAGAATCTTATAGGTATTAAAAGAGGAATATACAGGAAATTAAAAAGAGGTGAAGAGCAGGTGAGGCAGCAATATATACAGTTAAACAGGGAAGTTAAAAAGATAGTTAGAGAGTCGAAAAGAAAATACGAAGTTAGAATAGCAGGAGAAGCTAAAGAAAATCCTAAAGGGTTTTATCAACATTATCAAACAAAATTTAAGGAAAAAGTCGGACCAATTGAAGTAGCCAATGGCCATATCACAGATGACGATAAAGTGATGTGTACATGTTTAAATGATTATTTCTTATCTGTATTTACAAATGAAAACTTGGAAAATATTCCGGAAGTAGAATCCATTTACAGAGACAGTCCCGATAATATACTTAGTTCAATAAATATTACGAGAGAGGAGGTAATTAAAGAAATAGATAAATTAAAGGCTCATAAATCTCCGGGACCTGATGGAATATATGCTAGAATATTAAAGGAATGCAAGGAAGAGCTTAGTTGTCCTCTAACTGCATTATTTAATAATTCAATAAAATTAGGATCGGTACCCATGGAGTGGAAATTGGCAGATGTGGTACCAATATTTAAAAAAGGAGAACGAGTTAAAAAGAATAATTATAGGCCGGTAAGTTTAACGTCAACAGTGGGTAAGATTCTAGAATCCATAATTGCAAATAAAATAAGGGCACATCTAGAATTACACAGACTGATAAAACTTTCACAACACGGGTTTCTTAAGGGTTTTTTGTGCCTTACAAACTTACTGTCTTTTTATTCAGAAGTTTACGAGGCAGTAGATTGTGGCAAAGAATATGATACAATATATCTAGATTTTAGCAAAGCTTTTGATAGAGTTCCTCACAAAAGATTAGTTAAAAAGCTGGAAGCTCATGGTATAGGAGGAGCTGTTCTCAGATGGATCAAACAATGGTTAAAAGACAGAAAACAGAGGGTTTGCATAAATGGAGAGAAATCAGAGTGGGGCTCGGTTACTAGCGGGGTACCACAAGGCTCGGTACTGGGTCCCCTATTATTCATCTTATATCTAAATGATCTGGATTCGGATATTAGTAGTAACCTAAGTAAATTCGCAGACGACACTAAAATAGGTAGAACTATAAATGGAAAAGAAGACATTCATGCTTTACAGGAAGATCTAAATAGATTATCTGAATGGTCGGACAAATGGCAAATGGAATTTAATGTTGAAAAATGTAAAGTAGTTAAAATGGGTACTATAAAAGACAATACTAGTTATAAGCTAAATAACCATGAAATCATGAGTTCTCAGTGTGAAAGGGATTTGGGAGTTCTTGTGAGTAGTAGTCTTAAGCCAAGAGAGCAATGCACAGTAGTCAGAAATAAAGCAAACAGAATTTTAGGATTTATCTCAAGAAGCGTTAGCAATAGGACGGAAAAAGTTATTTTGCAGCTCTATCTTGCATTAGTTAGGCCCCATTTAGATTATGCTGTGCAATTCTGGTCACCCTGTTATAGAATGGAAATTGAATTCTTGGAGAGAGTGCAGCGAAGAATGACCAAGATGATACACAATATCAGAAATCTACCATATGAGGACAGATTAAAAAAACTTAATCTACATTCTCTAGAGAGGCGAAGAGTTAGGGGGGATATGATTGAAGTGTATAAATGGTTTAAAGGGATTAACAAGGGAGATATTAATAAAGTTTTAAAAATTCATGATCAAACCAGAACTCGTAATAATGGATTTAAGCTTGATAAATTTAGGTTCAGAAGGGAAATTGGTAAAAATTGGTTTGGTAATAGAGTAGCTGATGCATGGAACAAGCTTCCTAGTAGGATAGTAAATGCCAATACCTTAGACACCTTCAAATGTAGATTAGATAGACATATGACAGAGGTAGGGTGGGTATGAATAGGTTAGTGCTTATTAGAAAAATCATAAAAAGAAAAATAGGATAAATAAGTAGAGTAGAATAGAATAGGTTAGACATGCTGAAAATACAATTCAAAAATGGAGCTGCCTCGTGTGATTACCTAATTGTGATTACCTAATTGTGTTTACGGGAAAGAGCCCAAAGCTCGTATCTTCCCGTCTCCTGATCGGTTCCATTTTTAGACTTAGTGATACTTATCGTACCTGTCCTTAAAACTATGGATTGAGATAGCATTAACTACCTCCTCGCTTAGCCAATTCCAATTATCAACTACTCTTACACTGAAAAAGTATTTCCTTACATCCTGCAAACAAGTTTTCTTACGAAGCTTCAAACTATGACCTCTAGTTCTAGAGCCAGCCATATCGAAATATCGATCCCTATCCACTCTATCATAACCATGAAGGAATTTAAAGACTGTCACCATATCCCCCCTTACTCTTCTAGCTTCGAGTGATGGCAAGTCTAATTCCCTCAGCCTCTCATCATAACCGAGATTGCATATTTCTGGCACCAGTTTCGTGGCATGTCTTTGAACTTTTTCAAGCTTAGCTATGTGCTTTTTCAAGTGCGGATTCCAAAAGGGGGCTGCATCTTCGAGTTTTGGCCTCACATAGGTTACATAAATATTTCTGAACATTTCCTTGTCCATGTGCCAGAACATAAGAACATAAGAATAGAGGACACTGCAACATGCCTACTGGCACACACGAGGCAGCTCCATTTTTTAATTGTATTTTCAGCATGTCTAACCTATTCTATTCTACTCTACTTATTTATTCTGTTTTTCTTTTTATGATTTTTCTAATAAGCACTAACCTATTCATAACCACCCTACCTCTGTCATATGTCTATATAATCTACATTTGAAGGTGTCTAAGGTATTGGCATTTACTATCATACTAGGAAGCTTGTTCCATGCATCAGCTACTCTATTACCAAACCAATTTTTACCAATTTCCCTTCTGAACCTAAATTTATCAAGCTTAAATCCATTATTACGAGTTCTGGTTTGATCATGAATTTTTAAAACTTTATTAATATCTCCCTTGTTAATCCCTTTAAACCAGCCTTGTGGTACCCCGCTTGTAACCGAGCCCCACTCTGATTTCTCTCCATTTATGCAAACCCTCTGTTTTCTGTCTTTTAACCATTGTTTGATCCATCTGAGCACTGCTCCTCCTATACCATGAGCTTCCAGCTTTTTAACTAATCTTTTGTGAGGAACTCTATCAAAAGCTTTGCTAAAATCTAGATATATTGTATCATATTCTTTGCCACAATCTACTGCCTCGTAAACTTCTGAATAAAAAGACAGTAAGTTTGTAAGGCACGAAAAACCCTTAAGAAACCCGTGTTGTGAAAGTTTTATCAGTCTGTGTAATTCTAGATGTGCCCTTATTTTATTTGCAATTATGGATTCTAGAATCTTACCCACTGTTGACGTTAAACTTACCGGCCTATAATTATTCTTTTTAACACGTTCTCCTTTTTTAAATATTGGTACCACATCTGCCAATTTCCACTCCATGGGTACCGATCCTAATTTTATTGAATTATTAAATAATGCAGTTAGAGGACAACTAAGCTCTTCCTTGCATTCCTTTAATATTCTAGCATATATTCCATCAGGTCCCGGAGATTTATGAGCCTTTAATTTATCTATTTCTTTTATTACCTCCTCTCTCGTAATATTTATTGAACTAAGTATATTATCGGGACTGTCTCTGTAAATGGATTCTACTTCCGGAATATTTTCCAAGTTTTCATTTGTAAATACAGATAAGAAATAATCATTTAAACATGTACACATCACTTTATCGTCATCTGTGATATGGCCATTGGCTACTTCAGTTGGTCCGACTTTTTCCTTAAATTTTGTTTGATAATGTTGATAAAACCCTTTAGGATTTTCTTTAGCTTCTCCTGCTATTCTAACTTCGTATTTTCTTTTTGACCCTCTAACTATCTTTTTAACTTCCCTGTTTAACTGTATATATTGCTGCCTCAATTTGATAAGAATGCATATGCTGCCCTTACTACGCCATTTATATGTATTTCTGTAGACAAATCTGCCAGTATGTTTACTCCTAGATCTCTCTCATTTTCTGTCTCTTGAAGTTGTACTCCAGCCACAGAGTAGTCAAGCTTGGGCCTTCTTGCACTTGTACCCATTCTCATTCCCTTACCTTTTGAGGTATTGAATTTCATTAGCCACTTTTCTGACCACTCATGCAGATTATTTAGATCTTCCTGAAGTTCTCTACCATTGTTCTCGTTTTTTACTTTCTTCACAATCTTTGCATCATCTGCAAACATATTCATGAATGAATTTACAGACTCTGGTAGGTCATTTACATATACAAGGAACAAAAGTGGCCCTAAAACTGAACCCTGTGGAACTCCACTACTAACTCTTCTCCATTCAGACACTGAGTGTCTTACTCTAACCCTCTGTTCCCTTCCTTCTAAGTAAGTTTTTATCCATTCCAAGACATTTCCACCTATTCTAGCCATTGATTGCAGCTTCCTAATAAGTCTCCCATGTGGAACAGTGTCAAACGCTTTCTGGAAGTCTAGGAATATGCAATCTGCCCAGCCCTCTCTTTCCTGTAAGATTTGGCTTACCTCATCATAAAATTCTAATAAGTTTGTTACTGTTGATCTTCCTTCTCTGAAGCCATGTTGCCTCACTGACAAAAAGTTGAAGGATTCCAAGTGAAGAGAGATATGTTTCCTTGGTAGTTTCTCCATAAGTTTGCAAACTATGCTGGTCAAGGAAACTGGTCTATAGTTCAGAGCCGTATCCCTCCTTCCCTTTTTGAAGATAGGTATCACATTTGCTTGTTTCCAGCATCTTGGAATCTCCCCCGACTCCAGTGACTCCTTAAATATGATACTTAGTGCCACTGATATTGTGTTTGCGCATTTTTTAAGCACATGAGGGGATATGTCATCAGGACCTGTAGCTTTATGAACATCTAAATCCATCAGCGCTTTGCATACCTCTGTGGCTGTAAGGTTGATGTTCTCTAATACCGGCCCTTGAGCTTCTATCACTGCAATCTGAGGGGGTGGGGTATTTTCTACTGTAAATACTGACTGAAACTCCTTGTTCAATTCTTTGCATATCTCTTCGTCCGTCTCAGTGATGCTTCCATCCGCTCTCTTTAGCCTTAAAACCTGTTCTTTTACCTTCTGTTTTCCTCTTATAAAGCTGTGGAAAAGCTTGGGATTTTCTTTAGCCTTTGTGGTGATGTCCCTCTCATAATCTCTCTCTGCCTCTCTCCTTTTACTTAGGTAGTCATTTCTTGCTCTTTTGTAGGTTTGCCAGGCATTTATGTTTTTTCTCCTCCTATACCTTTTCCAGCATTTGTCTCTCCACTCCTTAGCTCTTTTACACCCATTATCGAACCATTTCTCTCTGGCATGAATTACACCTACTTTGGTGACAGGTATGCAGCAATCTACTATCTTCCCATATTTCTCACAAAAGATGTCATACATTTCTTGTACAGATTTGTTGTAAAATAAGGTTCTCCAGTCAATAACTGCAAAAAGCTCATTCATTTTGATGTAATCTCCTTTCGGATAGTTCCTCCTCATGTCCTCAGTGCCTCTACTCTCAGGAAGAATGTCTTCAATGATATACTCCATCAACAACACACAGTGGTCACTCTTTCCAATTGGTGGTTCATACTCAATATTTTCAATATCCAACACATTATCTGTGAACACTAAATCAAGTAGTGATGGCTCATCCCCACCCCTGGCTCTTGTTGGTTCCATTACATGTTGGTGTAGGAAATTCCCTTGTACGCAATCTAGGAATCTTGCCCCAAGTGAGTCCTCACCACTGTGTGGGTCAAGATTTATCCAATCTATCTCTTTATGATTAAAGTCTCCCTTAATCAAAATCCTACATTTTTTCTCCTGTGCCATGTTAACAACTGAGTTTATGACTTCAATAGTACCTATATGACTTTCCTCATAAATTTCAAGCCTATTTTGGTTCCTTGGTGGGTTGTATACAACAGTTATTATAATGCTCTCTGACCAGTATTTATGCGAGCAACAAGAAATTCCCTGAACTCACTTTCTATAGCCAAGTTTATTTCTTCAACTTGAATCCTCTCACTTATGAGCAGTGCTATCCCTCCACCAGTCCTCTCAGATCTTTCGACCCTTAGTATTCTGAAGCCCTTAGGAAAAACTGTGACACTGTTTATGTCCTCACTCAACTTAGTCTCTGTAATTGCTACTATATCTGCCTTACTGTTGTGGATCCTATCTTTTAATTCTACTGCCTTACCAGCTAATCCATCAGCATTTGTGTATAACAATCTTAATGAGGCCCAATCCCCTGATCTTCTGTCATTATCTTCTTTATCTCCCCTTTGTCTGGAAGTATTCTGTAACGAAAATTTTTCTTCTCTTCTTCATTTCTTTCATCATTTAACCTTCTTGCCTCTTGCAACAAGTTTTTGATCTTTCCCATCTCTTCCTGTGTTCTGTATCGTCTAATGAACACTTCTTTGCATTCTTGAAGGTCTTTTAGACTTTTTTTTCTCAACAATATTTCCCTACATGTTTCCCCTCTCTCAAAGGTTACTTTTGTTGGTCTCGGCTTTCCTTCCCTCGAATATTTACCTAGTTGGTGTATGTTTACAATATCCTCAGGACCACATACTACTCCAAGCTTTCTTATCAGGTCTACAACGCTAGTTTTATTTTCTTCAAGTCTCCCCTGCCATGTTGGCTCCTGGGATTCACTTATGCCTGAGATTACCACTGTCTTCTCCTTATCAAGTGCCTGTCTGATGAGTGGGTTTGCCCTTTCCATCACAACGTCTTTCATTTTTTCGATTACTGTCTCTTTATAGTCAACTGTTTGTATGTTTTCCAGTGCCACCACCTTTACAGCCTCTTTTACTGCCACATTTCCCTTTAGTGCATCAGCAAAGGACGTTTTCATGGCATCATTTTCCATATTCAGCTCCTGGAACTCTTTTCTGAACTGTTCAATGTTTTCCTTAATCTGAACATTCCAAGCAGCAATCTCGTCTCTCTCAGAAGAGAGCAGTGAACTAACATCTAATTCCTTTAGGTTGTCATTTAGCTGTTTGTTTTTATCTTCTTGTTTAGAAATTCTAGATTCTAGTTGACTCTTTTCCCCTTCCAGCTTCTTTATTCTTTTTCTAGTTCCTTTCTCTCCTGCCCTTGTGCTTTATTTGCTTCCTCCAAAGATCTTATTTGTTCTCTGAGTGTTTCATTCTCTTTCATTTCTCCATCCATATTCCGAATTTTATCATCAAGGCTTATAACCATTTCCTCTAACTTCTTGATTCTCTGTTTAAGTCCCCTGATGACTACCCCTTCTCCCGACCCATGGGTGGGAGAGGTTTGGGACAGAGATGGCTTCATTTTTATGTTCTCCCTCTCACAGAATATAGAAAGAAGACGAGAAAGAGGAAAAAAAAGAAAAGAGAAAAACTTCTAATTTAGCTTCACACAGAATTTTTATATCTCCATATAAGTGCTATTTAGTGACTCAGTTTGTCTCCTTTCCGGTAACACACATCTTAACTTAAAAACTTGACCATGGTAATTTAAGTATAAAAAGAAAAAGAAAAACAAAAGTCAAACCTGAAGGAAAATTGTGTGCCAGTAGGCATGTTGCAGTGTCCTCTATTCTTATGTTCTTATGTTCTTATGTTATTGTTGCATACACAGAGACAGACTTTTTATATTTTTCCCCAAATTCCAGTTTTTGTTATATAATTCTTTTTGTATTGAAGAAATCTTTAAAATCTTAATCCCTTGGATATTATATAATTAAAGAGTTTTGGAAAGGATTATCTAGAGATAATTATGGTTAATCCCTATCATTGTCATGAATTTAAGATTACAATTGATCTAATTAAGATAATTGAGATTCTCGGAGATTATAGGTTGTTTTAAATTTAAAATGAATGATACTTAGGTCCTTTTAAGACGTTTTTTTAAGAATAAGATATTTGTACTTTTGTTGATAGTATTAGAGATATTGTCACATATGATTTTAATATTTTGCTTTAGTTTTATCAGAGATATGTGGCCTTATAGAGAGTATGTGCTTCGACTCAACCCTCTGATTTATAGCAAGAAAAAGATTGTCATTATAGACAAGGATGTGTATGCTATTTCAGTAAAGTCCTTTGATATTAAACAAAAAGGAATGGATTTATGCTTCGATGTTTCTGCAGTTGTACACTAAATTATTATTATTATTTTTTTTTCTAGATGTTAGAAAAAGATTGCAGCTGCGCTCTGTCCGTTTGTATAGTAGGGCAGGAAGTTAAGTCATAAAGAAGGGCCCTACAAGCGAAAATTATGCTTTTTTTTGAAGAAAAATCTCTCTCTCTCTCTCTCTCTCTCTCTCTCTCTCTCTCTCTCTCTCTCTCTCTCTCTCTCTCTCGTCTCTTTACTCTACTCTGAGACTGACAGATGCTCCTTCTGATGCTACGATGTTGCCGTCATTGATTTTTGTTTTGTTTTTTGTCCAGCGAAGCTAGGCGATACTTGTGCCTACATTTTATTTCAGTTGATAAATTGTTGCATGCTGTTATTGGATAAATACTGATAAGACATCGGTAGTACCGACTTTTGCATAAATATTTTTGCCACATGTCGCAACTGTTTAGAGAGTAGATAAAACTCCCATTGACAAATTGGGGAGCCCAAAAGTTGCCGTTTATGCTCTCTCTCTCTCTCTCTCTCTCTCTCTCTATATATATATATATATATATTAGGCCAGCAGGAATTTGAATAGTAAAAGAGACTGTGTTAGAATGAGCATTACTATGAAATGTAAGTATAGAACTCCGTTCTTACATCTGAATGCCAGTCTCCATTGTATATATATGGCTATTCCTGATTTAGTATTTTTATTTAATTTTTTTTATTATTCTTATTATGATCATGATTATTACTAATGTTATTATTATGTTGACTGTTATTGTTGCTATCTCTCAATGACCTTTTGCTAATTATTATTTTTGCAAGGCAATCAGCAGTAACCTGATGATTGATTGGTATCTTTTATCTGAATTCATGCTTGATATTACTGTAGCCACTGCTAATAAGAATATTTCTTTAGTGGCTTTTCTCAGTATTTAATGATAGTTCTTTTCGATGTCCATAGTAAAGTAATATTATGTATCAGTTACCCAGCTAAGTCCTAAGTATCTTGGAATAATAATCTAGTTGTGTAGACACATACCTTCCATTAACACCCTATTTCCAGGCAGCCCCGACCTGCAAGTTCTAAAAGTCTTTAGATTTGGTTCTCTTTTAAACAAGTCCCTGTTGCCCATTGAATAGAGATTGCAGGCATTTGCAGTTGCAGGGGAGGCGAAGTATAGCCTCAAAATACCGACGTATGGCCATTATTGGTACCCCGAAGTCATAGGGTACCTTTCTTACAACTGTATTGGTGCCATAGGTTCAAATTTTCATCCCGAGGTCTGCTTCAAAGGACGTGTGTATTGCAGTACTGAAGAGAAATCGCTGTGACGTTGCAGGTCTCATACAGGGTGGTCTTAGTCAAGATCGGCCCGAAGGTAGGACGAAAAAGCCAGGCTGGTGGGGTTCGGAAGATGCATCGATCGCTTCCTTTTTGTCTTGCCAATCTTAGGAGAAATAGATTTTGTGGTAGTGTACGAACCTGGGCCTGCAGTGAAGACGGCGGGTGAGAGCAAAATACGAGGACACAAGGCTACCGTTATATAACGCCTAGCAAGAATTTCATGAGCAAGGGAGAGGGAACAGAAGTCTTTTTAAACATCTAATAACACCTTAGAAGCCATGTAAACGAATTGATGAGCTCCCCAGAAAGAATCCCCATACATGTCCTAGCTTTAGGAGGAGAGAAAGGAAGGGTATGGAGAATCCCTTATTAGTTGTTGAAAGAAACAACCCACGTATTAGAACTGAGAAAATGGGAAAGAAAATGTCCCCACCGTCTTTGACCCCTGTACGAAAAGACAATTTATAATTTTTTAAGTTGTGTCTAGCTTTAAGATAATTTTAAAGTGAAAACTCAGAGTCTCCTTTAGATATAGTTTTTTTGAATAAGTACCATTGATAAACTGTACAATTTGCGCAAATCATAATAAGTTGTCTTCTGCCTAAATAATATCATTGTTTTGCTTAGATATTATCATTGTTTTGCTCTAGACATTATCATTGTTTGAATCATGATTTAATCTTGGTGTTCATTAAGTTCTCATATCAGTTTGTCTCTGAATAGTAATTGCATATTGAAATGATGAATGTTTTTTTACTTTTCACATCGTAACAAATGTTTTGTTTCAGGAATAGTTTTTTAAGGCCTAATTTTAAGACAAATTAATGCCCCATAGTAACGATAGGAGTAGAAATTATAAGATGAGGTTGCTTATAGAAATTACCATTTATGTTATTGTCTATCGCATTTTAAATGTTCGTACATGCTAATACTCTACATAATTTGTTTGTTAATGTTCTACATGTTTCATATTTTTACTGTAACTAACCAAATTTTGTAAATCTTTTGAAAAAGGAGAGATATAGATAAAGTAATGTTATGATCTAAACTAACTTTTGATCTTAATTAATGTTTGATAATGATTAGTTACACACTGAAATCCTAATGATTAAGGTTATTTTTATTTTTTAAATATAGGAATATGTTTGTGCTAAGGATTGTTTAGAGTTCATAGAAATAGGAATTCCTAGATAATAGCTTAAATAATTCGGCCCCGATTTTTATTGTAAACTAATGTTAGCTAGGATATATCCAAGAGCTCTCAAAAGATAGCCCATGCTTCGACTGAAATAAAAGATATTTCAGTTTTGGTTGGGAGGGATGTCGCGTGACTGAAGTCTTGCTGAAGCCAGAATATGAAACTGTAACAAGTCGTGAAGAGAAACATGAGAGGCTAGAGGTCAAGGGGGGATATCGAATACTCTCCCAGTTGTTTATCTGGGCATGGGCAAGGGTCAAATAAGGGTCAATGAGCACCTGGCTGGATACAGGGGGCTTAGCACCTGGCTGGATCCATAGGGCTTAGCACCTGGCTGGACCCAGGTGCTTTAGCACCTGACCTTAGCCACCCGGCATCAAGTGCCTCAAGAGTGTGGGAAAGACCCAGAAGTCGGCCCTGCCCAAAACCACAAGTAACCCTATTTGCCCTGGAGGGATACCCAATAGCCACGCACTGACCTAGAACTCTTCCGTTCTATAGGCCAGCTGAAATAGCCCCTCCCCCAAGAGGAGGGACCTCTCTTTGAACCTGAAGGCAATTGGCAGAAGTAGATTT
>JAXCGZ010004329.1:52500-56967 GCA_037179515.1 Halocaridina rubra
CCTGGAACTTTTCCGTTCTATAGGCTTGTTGAAATAGCTCCTCCCCAAAGTAGGAGGGACTCCACTTCGAACCTGGAGTTGATTTGCAGGACTGGATGTCACTTGAGTTCATTGGCAGGACTGGATGTCACTTGAGTTCATTGGCAGGACTGGATGTCAAGCCATGCCCTGCCCTTGGGGTATTTCAAGAACCACCCAGGGCAGACACAGTTAGTTAGAACTTTGCCCGGGGCACGAATAGATCATAGATTGTGATAGTCATAGGGTGGGGGGGCATTGAGGCGTAGAAGATGTTGTACTCCAGAATAAATTAAGATAAAGCAACCACTGCTTGTCCATTCTTACCTTGCACCCTTCTGGTACTAATATTAACGTAGTGAGAAGAAATCATTACGACAACTGATGACACGTGGTGGAATAGTAATTAACTTTACGACAACTGGTGGCAGCGCAGTATGGATCACACTCCTGGAAAAAACATACGAAGAGACTCTCATATCAGAAGAAACCAGTGCGAAGAAAAGAAAATAAGAATGGCAAACGCAGAAATCCAATATCTCCCAATTCAAGAAATGAGTGACGAGGCCAAACACCGGAGAATTCTCGAACTGGAGGAGCACGTGCGGCGCCTACAAACTCCTGCCGACGCCGCTCCGTCGAGAAGGAACTTGGTCAACGCCGACAGAGAAACCGACGCCTCAAACATCGACGAACAGCCTGCCGCTCCGAACCCCTTGGTGACACAGGGAACGCAGCAGGACAAGCCCCCACCCCGTGCCCTGGTTGTAAAGGCGCCTCGAGTCAAAAATTCACTTTTATACCTTGACGGCGCAAATGTAAAAGACCTCGAATGTCCGTCCATAATTCCCGCGACCGACTTCCTGAAATACTTGGGTCTGCGAATGAGAAGTGACGAATGGTCAAACAGAGAATATTATGAAACTTTTAAGGAACTATTCCTAAGATATTTCTTAGTAAGCTGAAGTGTGACCGGAGCATTGAGTGAAAATGCCCATTACAAGAAATATAACTTGCCAGATCCGACCAAGAAGATGGCGATTTGTCGATTTTACTCGAGAGAAGAAGGAGAACCCCCTCCTTCCTTGCCTTCTGCCGTGAAGTCCTTCAGGATCACCTCCTTAAAATAGCTAAGTACTTGTGATCTGTATCCAGTGAGTAATGGGACAAGTAAAAGAAATTGAGGTCGGTGGACGCCGCCATTTTTATCTTGTAGTTATGCTTTGACTCAGCCAACCCGCCTATGAGGGGTGTGGCGCCTAATAAGTTGATAAAAGTAGAATTTCTGTACCCATTACTAACATGGATAATTTGTACTAATAGCTTTAAGCAGTAATAAACTCCATTTTTGTTATTATATGAATAATATAAAGTAATTGCGTTTAAAGGGTGTTCCATTTATTTGTATTAATGCCTAAATTGAATTATAAAAACGCGAATGTATTGATTTTAATTGAAAATTTAATATACGTGCAATCACTATTAAAGTATATTAATTTCTTAAGTGTAAGAATTATTGTGAGTAATATACTTGAATCTGCTTTTAAGGTTTTACTTAGAACACGTGTGATTTCCGAGAAAGGAATGCGGAAGTGACCAATCGATCTCCCAACCTCGTTATTATAAATATGTAGTAATTGTACTGATCTTTGATATTTAATGTTCGTGTAAAATCAATTTTATATTAATTTCTTAGAGGGTAAGAAGTCGAGTGTAAAGATTGCGCCTGTTTTCAAGGTTTTTCCTTTCTTTTTTTGTTTGTTTTTCTCCGCGGGAGTAATGTTTTAGCGAAAGAAAGACATAAATGACAGATCGTTCTTTTTGTGTTATTATGATGAAGAAATTAATATTGTGATACGTGTGTGGCATCTCTTTTGGAAGAATAAGAAATTCTGTGATATTGTTTAGAGATGAGTTTTTTATTTCGCGCTATGCAGGTGACAGTAAGAGTAAATTAGAGTAATTTGTGCTGTCCTAGGATAGGGAAGGTTTTTCAGTGTCACCCAAACGTAGCTTCAAGGGAGTAGAATGTTTGTTTGTTTGTTAGAATGGGACTTAGGACTGGAGAGGCAGTCTTGTGACCGCGCGGCCCAACCGAGATTTCACCTTTACTCTCCTTCAGAGAGATCGGGAAAGGGAAACCAACGTTGTAAATAAAAGGGAATTTCACAGACAGAAAGGGGATGATGGTTTTGAAAGTGATGCAGCGAGTGAGGCAGAGAATGAGTATGAATGACTGGGCGTATAATGGGGGGTTGCTCTAGGGTGTGAAATCGCGGGAAGCACCGTTAGGAAACATGATTGGGGAGTCTCTGCGGGGATCGTTCCCCTGCTCCGCCGGGTCCTTCTGCATGCCATATCAGAGTATTTTTATGGGAGGTGATGCGCTGTTGCAATATCTATTGAGGGATATTTTTGAGAAAATGATTCTCCACCTGCCCAGATATGGTTGAGATGCCAAGTTTGTTTTATTTTTGTTTTGTCCCCTACTCCGCCAATGAGATTATTATTCGATTTCCGAGAGATTCCAAGATAGATATTACGTGATAAAGGACGTGAATCTATGAATGATTCTTTATTTTCTTTGCTAGCTGCAGTATATACATTATTTGTCTGAAGAGATATGTTAGATTGATAAAATAAAACTTTGCGAGTTTTAGCCATGATAATGTTTATCAAAATTATTTCAGCTTGATCATAAAGAAAGAGTGAGAGCTGACACGAAATGACAACAAGAATGTTATACAGCCGTTTCCCGTATTTGAGAGAGCAGAAGTTGATCCAGAAGCCAAAAGAACAGGAGAGAAAACAGCGCCCACATGCGCACCCCCGTAAAAGCAAACAGACAGAACAGTTATAAGTCGAACTTCTCCCTGTTCTGGAGGAAATTCTGTTGTTTAGTAATTTAAATAAATCAAATTCGAGATATAAAAGAATATATATATATATATATATATATATATATATATATATATATATATATATATATATATATATATATATATATATATATATATATATATATATATATATATATATATATATATATATATATATATATATATATATATATATATATATATATATATATATATATATATATATATATATATATATATATATATATATATATATATATATATATATATATATATATTCTCTGTTTGAATTGTTCATGTACAACTCCTTACGAGATTTTGAAACTTAAGCAAAATGCATTCTTTACTGTTGCTAATGAAATATACTTTTTGTTTTTATTATTGCATACACAGAGACAGATTTTTTATATTTTTTCAGATTCCCGTTTTTGTCTTATAGTTCTTTTTGTGTGGGAAGAAAAATCTTTAATATCTTTATCCCTTTGGTATATATTATAATTAAAGAGTATTGAAAAGATTATCTAGAGATAATTATGGTTAATCCCTATCATTTCCATGAATTTTAGATTACAATTGATCTAATTAAGATAATTGAGATTCTCCGAGATTGTATGTTGAGTTTTAAATTTAAAATTAATGATACTTAAGCCCTTTTAAGACGTTGCTAAGAAAAAGCTATTTGTACTTTTGTTGATAGTAGTAGAGATATTGTCACATATGATTTCAATCTTTGGCTTAGTTTTCTCAGAGAAATGTTGCCTTATAGAGAGTGTGTGTTTCGACTCAACCCTCTGATTTATAGCAAGAAAAGGATTGTCATTATAGACAAGGATGTGTATGCTGTTACAGTAAAGTCCTTAGCAATATTAAACAGAAAGGAATAGATTTATGCTTCGATGTTTCTGCAGTTGTACACTAAGTTCTTTTTGCTTTTGTTTTTGTTAATGGGGAATAAGAATAGCCCTCTGACAATAAACGTAAAACTCTATCGATAGTCATTGCTCAGGGTTTATTCACTTTTATTTCTTTATTTATTCTTTTATTATGTAGAGATACTCCGCGATGATTAATTTTTATTTTCAGTACATTTAAAGGGAGGAGGCCCGTCTCATCTGACACGTGGGTGGATACTGCAACTTATATCACGGTCGCCCAGTCAACCTTTCTCTCTCTCTCTCTCTCTCTCTCTCTCTCTCTCTCTCTCTCTCTCTCTCTCTCTCTCTCTCTCTCTCTCTCTCTCTCTCTCCCTCTCTCCCTCTGAGACTGACATGAGCTTCTTCCGATACTACAAGAATGTTGCCGTCATTGATTCTTTTTTTTTGTTTTTTTTTCCAGCGAAGCTAGGCGATAATTGTGCATACATTTTATTGCAGTCATAAGAACATAAGAACATAAGAATAGAGGACACTGCAACATGCCTACTGGCACACACGAGGCAGCTCCATTTTTGAATTGTATTTTCAGCATGTCTAACCTATTCTATTCTACTCTACTTATTTATTCTATTTTTCTGTTTATGATTTTTCTAATAAGCACTAACCTATTCATACCCACCCTACCTCTGTCATAT
>JAXCGZ010004330.1:0-5000 GCA_037179515.1 Halocaridina rubra
AATTCTCTCTCTCTCTCTCTCTCTCTCTCTCTCTCTCTCTCTCTCTCTCTCTCTCTCTCTCTCTCTCTCTCTCTCTCTCTCTTTCTCTCTCTCTCTCTCTCTCTGTTACTCACTTTTTATGCCATTCTCACTCTTTATAATTATACTCGTACATTTATAAGTGCGTTTTCTTACCTAATACTTACGTTGTCAATTACCAACATACTAACATATATAATGTATGTTAACATTTAACGAGGGATGTATTTATCTAGTATTTTTTATAATTATGTTAAGAAAAACCTGCATATTTACCTACCTCTCTATCATCTATTTATCTACCAACCTATCTTCCCAGCTGTCTCTCTACCGTCATCCCTTTCTATCATCCTACTTACCTATCAGTCAGTCTATCTATTTATCTATCTGTCCCTGTAACTAACTCATAAAGGGTCTGCGTCACTACTCCACACAAAAAATCAAGATGAAAAGTTAAACATAAAATATTAATTTCATTCATAATAAATTATTTCATTATTATGCGCCAACTTTTTATTTTATTTATTTATTTATTTATTTATTTATTTATTTATTTATTTATTTATTTATTTATTTATTTATTTATTTATTTATTTATCCATATTATATTTATAACAATGGTTAAATCAGACATGATAATACAATCCCTCCCTAGTATGGTGGGTAACCGCCAGTCAATTTAAGAGGCTCAGAAGCACAACAGTAAGTGTTGGGGGTCCAATAGTGTAACAGAATCTTCAAGAACTAAACTTCTAGTAAGAGTAAAAATGATCATCTTGGGTTTCCCTATAAATATAATAATAAAAAAAATCACACACACATTATTTATCATTGTAAAAATATACAACAATCCAGAAGTCCCCACGACCAAGATTGTGTGATTGGCAGCCCCTGTGCACTAAGAAGGCTGAACAAGTACACCACTGGATGAAACGGGGGATTTACACTGTCAAACGGTTCGTCGAACGCGGTTCGACAGACAAGTGTTTGAAGTGATGTTCGAACGTGTGAACGGGGTATTTGGTTGTCGAACACGTTCCGTGTTCGACAACCAAATACCTCGTTCACACGTTCGAACATCACTTCAAACACTTGTCTGCCGAACCGCGTTCGACGAACCGCTTGACCGTGTGAACCGTCCTTAAGAATATCAACAAATGCAGCTACTGGGGGAGCAAACAACCTAGAAATTATGAGGGACAATAGTTGAACAGAATCCCAATGAGCACCTACATCAGTAAGGACAAATATGATTCCACTGTGCATTTTATTTTAATGGTAATATAAGGACAATTAGCAATGTCCCAATTCTGAAGCGAAAATAAAATCTAGATCACCATGAGTGTGTTATTAAGCCCTGTCAGCTCAACAGGCTTAGTGAATACACCATGAGATGTGGTAGATCAAGCTGGAACAGAACCCTCACGATTTTAATCTATATTATAACCCAATGCCATTTCAAAAAGTTTATATATATATATATATATATATATATATATATATATATATATATATATATATATATATATATATATATATATGTGTGTGTGTGTGTGTGTGTGTGTGTGTGTGTGTGTGTGTGTGTGTGTGTGTGTGTGTGTGTGTGTGTTCTTGCATGCGTGTGTGCATGTGTGTGTGAGCGAGTGCGTTAGTGCATGTGTAGGTGTGCATGTAAATGCAAAAAAATAAATAAAAAAAAGACATTTATTAATGGTTCAAATTAAAAGCTAATTACTAGACTAGGCTTGCTAATTAAACGTGTAATGAGTTTTGTTAATGAAACCATAATGATGTTTACAGAATTTACAATAATAATAATTATGTCACTTATATTCAAAGAGTTAATAACAGGTTAAAGATTAATTTAACTATCTCTACACAAGGGCCACAATACCCCCTATATCGAGTGGTGGCCGAGTCAAGCAACACCCTGACTCTTTGCAAGAGGAATATACGATGAATTATCGAGGTTTATATCGGTAAATCAAGGATAGATAGATAGCTAACAGAGGGAGAACTCGATATATCTTAGCGATAATTCATTCCCCTCTCCCCTAAACGAGGGGAAAGTTGTAGGGTGAGGATTTCCAAGTCCCCTCACTCCGTCCTATTTAGTAAACATTTACGACACGCAGGGGAGTATGCTGAACTCCTCAACTGGATAGAACCCACACATTTCCAAGAAAGAATAAAGATATCTGAAGTTTCAACAATGAAAATTATGTTAAAAGAGTTCAACTGAGCACACACATACATACACACACACACGCACACATACAAACACACACACACACACACACACACACACACACACACACAGAAATACGCAATCTCAGTTATGATGAGAGGCTGAGGGAATTAGACTTACCATCACTCGAAGCTAGAAAAGTGAGGGGGATATGGTGACAGTCTTTAAATTCCTTCATGGTTATGATAGAGTGGATAGGGATCAATATTTTGATATGGCTAGCTCTAGAACTAGAGGTCATAGTTTGAAGCTTCGCAAGAAAACTTCTTTGCAGGATGTAAGGAAATACTTTTTCAGTGTATGAGTAGTTGATAATTGGAATTGGCTAAGCGAGGAGGTAGTTAATGCTATCTCAATCCATAGTTTTAAGGACAGGTATGATAAGTATCACTAAGTATAAAATGGAACCGATCAGGAGACTGGAAGATACGAGCTTTGGGCTCTTTCCCGTAAACACAATTAGGTAATCACAATTAGGTAATCACACACACACACACACACACACACACACACACACACACACACACACACACACACAAAATTCGTTACAGAATACTTCCAGACAAAGGGGAGATAAAGAAGATAATGACAGAAGATCAGGGGATGGGGCCTCATTAAGATTGTTATACACAAATGCTGATGGATTAGCTGGTAAGGCAGTAGAATTAAAAGATAGGATTCACAACAGTAAGGCAGATATAGTAGCAATTACAGAGACTAAGTTGAGTGAGGACATAAACAGTGTCACAGTTTTTCCTAAGGGCTTCAGAATACTAAGGGTTGAAAGATCTGAGAGGACTGGTGGAGGGATAGCACTGCTCATAAGTGAGAGGATTCAAGTTGAAGAAATAAACTTGGCTATAGAAAGTGAGTTCAGGGAATTTCTTGTTGCTCGCATAAATACTGGGTCAGAGAGCATTATAATAACTGTTGTATACAACCCACCAAAAAACCAAAATAAGCTTGAAATTTATGAGGAAAGTCATATAGGTACTATTGAAGTCATAAACTCAGTTGTTAGCATGGCACGGGAGAAAAAATGTAGGATTTTGATTATGGGAGACTTTAATCATAAAGAGATAGATTGGATAAATCTTGACCCACACAGTGGTGAGGACTCATTTGGGGCAAGATTCCTAGATTGCGTACAAGGGAATTTCCTACACCAACATGTAATGGAACCAACAAGAGCCAGGGGTGGGGATGAGCCATCACTACTTGATCTAGTGTTCACAGATAATGTGTTGGATATTGAAAATATTGAGTATGAACCACCAATTCGAAAGAGTGACCACTGTGTGTTGTTGATGGAGTATATCATTGAAGACATTCTTCCTGAGAGTAGAGGCACTGAGGACATGAGGAGGAACTATCCGAAAGGAGATTACATCAAAATGAATGAGCTTTTTGCAGTTATTGACTGGAGAACCTTATTTTACAACAAATCTGTACAAGAAATGTATGACATCTTTTGTGAGAAATATGGGAAGATAGTAGATTGCTGCATACCTGTCACCAAAGTAGGTGTAATTCATGCCAGAGAGAAATGGTTCGATAATGGGTGTAAAAGAGCTAAGGAGTGGAGAGACAAATGCTGGAAAAGGTATAGGAGGAGAAAAAACATAAATGCCTGGCAAACCTACAAAAGAGCAAGAAATGACTACCTAAGTAAAAGGAGAGAGGCAGAGAGAGATTATGAGAGGGACATCACCAGGAAGGCTAAAGAAAATCCCAAGCTTTTCCACAGCTTTATCAGAGGAAAACTGAAGGTAAAAGAACAGGTTTTAAGGCTAAAGAGAGCGGATGGAAGCATCACTGAGACGGATGAAGAGATCTGCAAAGAATTGAACATGGAGTTTCAGTCAGTATTTACAGTAGAAAATACCCCACCCCCTCAGATTGCAGTGATAGAAGCTCAAGGGCCGGTATTAGAGAACATCAACCTTACAGCCACAGAGGTATGCAAAGCGCTGATGGATTTAGATGTTCATAAAGCTACAGGTCCTGATGACATATCCCCTCATGTGCTTAAAAAATGCGCAAACACAATATCAGTGGCACTAAGTATCATATTTAAGGAGTCACTGGAGTCGGGGGAGATTCCAAGATGCTGGAAACAAGCAAATGTGATACCTATCTTCAAAAAGGGAAGGAGGGATACGGCTCTGAACTATAGACCAGTTTCCTTGACCAGCATAGTTTGCAAACTTATGGAGAAACTACTAAGGAAACATATCTCTCTTCACTTGGAATCCTTCAACTTTTTGTCAGTGAGGCAACATGGCTTCAGAGAAGGAAGATCAACAGTAACAAACTTATTAGAATTTTATGATGAGGTAAGCCAAATCTTACAGGAAAGAGAGGGCTGGGCAGATTGCATATTCCTAGACTTCCAGAAAGCGTTTGACACTGTTCCACATGGGAGACTTATTAGGAAGCTGCAATCAATGGCTAGAATAGGTGGAAATGTCTTGGAATGGACAAAAACTTACCTAGAAGGAAGGGAACAGAGGGTTAGAGTAAGACACTCAGTGTCTGAATGGAGAAAAGTTAGTAGTGGAGTTCCACAGGGTTCAGTTTTAGGGCCACTTTTGTTCCTTGTATATGTAAATGACCTACCAGAGTCTGTAAATTCATTCATGAATATGTTTGCAGATGATGCAAAGATTGTGAAGAAAGTGAAAAACGAGAACAATGGTAGAGAACTTCAGGAGGATCTAAATAATCTGCATGA
>JAXCGZ010004330.1:10000-25000 GCA_037179515.1 Halocaridina rubra
GCAATTAGGTAATTACATACAATAAGGAAACTACCTATCCTGATCAATGTCATCTGTATCTTTAATTAAACTCTATATAAAGATTACCTTAGCCTATTCGTCTTCTTTATACAGTAGTAGTAGTAGTAGTAGTAGTAGTAGTAGTAGTAGTAGTAGTAGTAGTAGTGTGTGACACTCGATGTAACCTTTACAACAGAATATTTTGCAAGCAAAGAGAATATCCGGTGCCACTGGAGACTGATTCCTACCTTTTAAGAACTAGGTTATATTTCATTGAAGTCCTGACCTATCTTCAACTTAACCTAACCTAACACAACCCAAGCTAGTTAGCTTAGGTTTGGTTAGGTTGTGTTAGGACACCACTGGAATATAAACTGAATTTTGAAGTAGGAATCACTCTAGTAACACCGAATGTGTTAGGAGAATGTTAATGACATGTGAACAGAATTAAAGCTATTCCTTTACAAGTTATGAAAAGAAGAAAATTTCTTATAACACTTATCGGAGATGCAAGTTTTAGGTTACAATGATGAGATCCAATGGTCTTTCTGCTAGCATCTTTTCAAGAAAAATGTATAACTGGGACCTTAAATGAAGTAAAGGATGAGAGAGAGAGAGAGAGAGAGAGAGAGAGAGAGAGAGAGAGAAATCTGCCAGTCTATCCATGGATTATATATGCACAAATATACCCAAAACGTACACATACATCTGAAGAATCTCATATTTAGAGTTACAAACTTCCATCAAAAAATGGTGTATATTTAAGACTAAAAAATGATTAAACTAACTAATAACTAACCAGTACTAATCACGTCTTTCTATATATGGATTGGGGCCGACCCTTGGTCGTTTGTATTATGCTAAGTTTATGCTAAAGAAGCAGTTGTTATAGCGAGGTCTCAAGGATTGTTGGGGGAGGATGGGGGAGAGAAAGAGCAATACCAGAGTCAGGAGAGAGAGAGAGAGAGAGAGAGAGAGAGAGAGAGCTCTGGTATTTTGGCTGAAGCACATCACATCCGGATTCATAATTTTAAATAACTATCAATTGCTTTCTTTTCTCGTCAGTTAACAAGTTAAATTATCAGGAAACATCTGTAGAACAGCTGTTAATTATTGTTGTATTTAAGTAATTATTAATTAGCGATCAAATAAGAAAAACAAGTTAACAAGTCGCCAGAGAGAGACGTATCCGCGACTCGTATGTTTGAACAGAATTCTTTATAACATTCAATTGCATTCTCTTTAAGTTCGTTAAACAAGTTCAGTAATTGAGGATATATTGTATGGTCACTGCAATTAATAATTTGTATTATAATTAACGATATTAGCAAATTATTAAGGAAAATGAACCATTAGTTCATAAGTTGCCAAGAGGTTCGTTGCCACACCTTGCATGATGTCTGCATACAAATTACATGAGATCAAAACCTAACTAAAAAAAAAAAGTTTCCCACTTGGTTTTTCGTCTAGTAAAGAAATAGATGATTTTTCGACAATTTATTTAAAATAAACAAGTCAACTTTCACTCATTAATAGACTTCGTGTAAACTGGTTCTGTCCTGGTATATGGAAAAGCTTACAAAAAATGATGAAAAAAACTTGAATAAAAGAATAAAAAGTGACATGTCGGAGCACCCAGGCAGAGAGAGAGAGAGAGAGAGAGAGATGGGAGGGGCTCAGAGGTGAGAGGTGAAAGACTGGTTAAATGAAGAAGAAAAAGAGCGACGAAGAGTCGACACAATAATAACAATAAGCAACAATGAAATTGGAATTTGAAACTAATAAAAATCTCAGCATTTCTTTAAGATTTATTAATTTTCAAACCAATTTTAAACAAAGAAACAAATTAAAACAAAGAGATAAAGTGAGTAACAGAGGCATATAAAGAGATGGTGATAGATGGGAGAAAGGGGAGGATAGAGAAACGAGAGAGGGAGGGTAGGAGGGGGAGATTGAGAAGACGCAGTATTGCCAACGTGACAGAATGACTCAATGAAATTGTCTTAAAAGCACGTTTACATGTTTACAAAAATCTTAATAAACCACGAAACTTTGGGAATAAGACTATTTTAATGTAAGAATGAATAAAAGACAATATTTCTTCAAAAAGTATGAGTATCTGAGAAAGTAAATCCGTAAAACAGGGCGAAAGTAAACAAGCATGACAACCCTGCCTTTCATGGGGTGAGCTTAGCGTACGGTGAACAAATTCTTGGCACTCGCCAAGTTTCATATCATTTCATTCCCGTTTCACTCGTTCAAAAAGTCGAGTTTTCTGGCTGTGTTCAGCACTTAAAATGAGGTAGAATCCATGTACTAGATTGGAAAATTAATTTATGTCAATGAAATTTATGTCCCGAGTTCAAATATTCCCTAGAACGATTTAAACACGTGATAGGATAGTCCGTCTTTGTCTAAATATTTAGGTACGATTTCATTTGAGGATGCGATGAGGGGGAGGGGGGAGAGAGGAGAGGTGGTTGAGCTGGTGTATCAGTGTGAAATTTAATGTATGCAGGAGGTCTTCCTCGGTCCATGGGCTCCAAGAGGTATGCTATCGTGTTATCTTTATTTGTAGACTACTCTTATTCTTATTCATACTTGGCTTGGAAAGAAAAGGATCATCAGTACCTCTCTCTCTCTCTCTCTCTCTCTCTCTCTCTCTCTCTCTCTCTCTCAGCTTTCCAAATCATATCGTCTTTTGCTGAGTATTTTTTTTTAACTTCTATCATGGTTGGGGAAGAAAATAATTTTCTTCAATACCCTTCTTTTCCAATGGACATAGTCTCTCTCTGCCTCTGTCAGTTTTCCAAATCATGTCATCATTTTACTGTTCAAAAGTTGTCTTATCTTCTGTTATGGCTAGTAAAGCTTCTTCGTGAATACCTTTCCGTCAAACTGAACTTTCTTCCTATCTCTCTCTCTCTCTCTCTCTCTCAACTTTCTAACACTTACTGTTTTCTGTTGTGTCCTTTTTAATAGCTAACACTATATACCTCCAGTCCAGTACTCAGCCGCATGGGCTGGGTTAGTCCAAGCCCAGACATCCGGTTTTAATTTTTTTCAATTTTTTTCATTCACATCCACATATTTACTGATATCCTTAGATCAAGGTAGCAAGAAAGCTTTCAAGTTGAAGGTCACCATCTGCAGACAAGCTTCTGTCAGGGTGTAAGTCAGCAACTGCTGTCAGTCAGCTTACGGATATCATGCAGTCTGCTTCCAGCTTCCACGAATCTTTCCACAATGACACTCAAACCTTCCCAAAGGCTTCTTCTCCACTTAGCGCGCCGCTTAACTGTTGTCAAATTTGACGAGACATGCTGTGGAGGTATCAGCTCTGGGGCTATACAAACAGTTTACAGTTTCCAATCCCAGGTAGGCCTCTCAGTCTGTCAGTGGGATCAATCTGACAACTGCTCTTTGAGAGTGTAGTTGGTGAATTCAAACTGGATGCCACATTCTTATCGTCCCACGGTGATCTCGATCGAGGGTCTATCAACTCCTTAGTCGGGCACGATGACCACTCAGCCATCGCGGTATCATATGCATTTTGGAATCCCACTTCAAGAAACCGATACTTCAGCAATGTTTTTATGTTGTGCCACTAATAACAGATGGAGATTCCTAACAATTGTTAGTTGTAAGACGTCGAGAGTTTGAGGGCTCAGTTTGAAGCCTCTTGTCATTGTATTCATATTGTTTTGTTCTTTTTGGAGCCCAGAGAAGGAGATTTAAAGTCACAAGAGAGGCGTCAAATACCTTAATATCGAAAGATTAGGAGAGGTTTAGGATCAATCCTAGAACAGGCACCTGATGTACATCAAGATAAAACACTGCTTTTAAAGTTGATCCAAGTTAGGTACCTTGCAAGAAATTACATATTAAAAACCAGTTAAATACACACATTATTGCTCGGTTAGTATAGGTTACCTAACACGTGCCTCAATCTCACAATAAGAACCTGCCTTTTGCCTTAATCCCAGATCAATCACCTAAAAATTATCAGGTACATATTCTGGGATTAATACCAGGCTTTACTCTGTACAGAAAATAAATATAAAACCATCTTTATCTCTGCATTTTTCCAAATTCTCTCTCTCTCTCTCTCTCTCTCTCTCTCTCTCTCTCTCTCTCTCTCTCTCTCTCTCTCTCTCTCACACACACACACACTTCTTTGCAGGATGTAAGGAAATACGTTTTCAGTGTAAGAGTAGTTGATAATTGGAATTCGCTAAGCGAGGAGGTAGTTAATGCTATCTCAATCCATAGTTTTAAGGACAGGTATGATAAGTATCACTAAGTATAAAATGGAACCGATCAGGAGACGGGAAGATACGAGCTTTGGGCTCTTTCCCGTAAACACAATTAGGTAATCACACACATATATATATATATATATATATATATATATATATATATATATATATATATATATATATATATATATATATGGTAGGAAAAGCCCATTAAATAAAACAACGAAGATCATATATAGGAAGTACTTATTAATTTCGTGACCTTAACTGGCCACTTTCTCAAAGTACTTTTGAGAATGTGGCCCAGTTAAGGTCACGAAATTAGTAAGAACTGTTTATAAATATTTTCGTTGTTTTCTTTAATGGACATTTCCTACCATATTATATATATATATATATATATATATATATATATATATATATATATATATATATATATATATATATATATATATATATATATATATATATATATATATATATATTTTTTTTTTTTTATTTTTATTTATTTATTTATTTTTTTTTACATCAGGTGCCTATTTTGGGAATGATTCCAATTTCCACAGAAAGTTTATCCGTAAAAACATATAGAGTACTTGAAAATTCACCGGAACAAATACTCTTTAATTATAGAAAACGGGTGAATTTATATTCTAAAATTTCCTGAACTTAAGTATTGACTTAGGAATCATTTCCACGAAGGACCGTGAATTCCGCTTGACTTCCCAAACCACAACAATTAGTCAAATATATGAAAGTATCATTACCGTGCCTTCGTTTTCCTCGCGACAACATTTTCCTCTTACTATTTTGGTTTTATTTTTTTTATTTATCTGTTTTTTTTTTTGGTCATCGTGACATTACCCCCAAAAAAAATTTTCTTGTCTTTTTTTTTTTAGTTCCAATATTCTTTTCATAATATATATATATATATATATATATATATATATATATATATATATATATATATATATATATATATATATATATATATATATATATATATATATATATATATATATATATATATATATATATATATTTTCTTTTTATTTACCTTTTTCCTATTTTTTGTTTCATTTGTGTGTCATTTTATTTTGCCTTTTTTTTCATGTGTCTTTTTGTTTAAGTGTGGGTGGTAACTGTCAACAGTTATGACCGCTTTTATGAGGAAAGACAAGCTGCAAAGCTATCGCTTTGACCAGCGTTGCCTAGTCATGTAACTGATCTAGTATAAAATTTTGTCTTCCCTACACCACCGTAACAAACACGTAACAAACAAGTAACAAACACACATTTATTTTCATTCGTACAATGGTTATTGTTACAAAACTAAGAATAGTGGGAAAAAGAGTGATGATATTCTAATATTCTATTGTCGTTCAGTATTCCAAAGTTTACTAATCAATTCAATGGTATAGTATATGAAATTGTTTTTCTTGACAATGACTGTCTATTGGAAGACTCGCTCGCAAGCACTCTATAACACGCAAATGTTCATTTTATATTATATATATTTGGCTATATTGATATCAACTATTGATTATGGCTATAATTTAATTGATAGTTATGAATAAGACTGTCCTCCTGCATAGGGAGGGAGTGCCTGTGTGCACGTCTCCAAGTAAGACTTTACAGCCATTAAAAAAAAAAGGTAAAAAAAGGTCAAAATTAATTTTTTTTTTCCTGAAGCCTATCATTACAAAAGTCTATGAAAATGTAATATACAATTAGTTCACATAAAATGCAGAATGAATCAGATTACAATAAGCAATAATGGTTTTACATATATTGCAAAAAGTATTTAATGTAGAGAACACATTTATTTAAAAGAGAGCATAAATTCGTGTTCATGTCCCCATGTACAGCTTTTTTTTCTTTAAATGTACAGTTATTGGCACACACACACAAAAATCAAGCTCTTGGAATTATTTTCACAATATTTTTTTAAACCAATTCATAATATATATATATATATATATATATATATATATATATATATATATATATATATATATATATATATATATATATATATATATATATATATATATATATATATATATATATATATATAGATAGATAGATAGATAGATAGATAGATAGATAGATAGATAGATAGATAGATAGATATAGATATAAATATATATGTGTGTGTGAGCGTGTGTGTTTGTACGTGTACACTGATAAATTCTTAAGACTGGTAAATCTCGCTAAAATGTACATACAGTAGATTTGTAATACACCTATGAATAATATGCCAAACTATGTCAAGAAGATATTAACTATAAAGTAACAATTTCTACTCTTTCGAAATTGCCTACAGAAATCTGATGAGCCTGCATAAGCCGTTATAGTTTTCCTATATTCAAGAGACTTAGGCCCGATTTCTTAAACAGTGTAAACCTAGGACACCATATTGTTAGTTAGCTAGACACACACAAATGAATTTCATAAACGCACCTGACGCGGTTCTGTGTATGGCTAGGATCCCGTACTTAAACAGTGTAATCCAAGGATTCCATATTGTTAGTTAGCTAGACACACACAAATGGATTTCATAAACGCACCTGACGCAGTTCTGTGTAAGGCTAGGATCCCGTATGGATCCTATTCCTACACAGAACCGCATCAGATGCGTTTATGAAATCCATTCGTGTGTGTCTATCTAACTAACAATATGGTATCCTAGGATTACACTATTTAAAAAATCAGGCCATAATCCCCCTTATAAGGTAGTGGCTGAGTCAAAGCAAACACTTGATTCTTTGCGAGAGAAAATACAAAGGTGGTGATTCCCAATCCCCTTTGCTCTGCACCATTTAATTGACGTCTACGTTACGTAGGGGAACACGGAAAAGGTATTCTTGCCCCCCCCCAATACTGTTCATCCTTTCATCTTCATCGAAGTTCCTCTCCAAATCGTACAATGATTTCTCCAGCTTCTCCTTGGCAAAAGAAAAAGCTCCTGCCACAAACATTATTTTCTTTCTTTTATAATTTTTTTATCATTCTCTCTTTCTCATCAGATTCTTGTGTGGTGCTTCCGCAAATAATGGAAAGTCTTCAATGGAAAGAAGCTATTGTCTTGTCTATTGTTTCTCTATTGCTGAAATATTTATGGTGGATTAGTTTGTCTTTTGCGAGTGGAGGGCACGTGAAAGTTAACTCACAATGCCTCGCAATCAGGCTCAAGTCATGTTTAAAAATGCATATTCACTTCATTTCCTTATTGGAATTTTTAGGCTCTTCATCAAAACTATTCAGAGATATACAAAGGTGGTTGTCCTCTTTTGTGAATGGGGGTAGCCAAGTCAAGACACAACCATACTAGGGTTCTGGTTTGAGTTTATTTACCAGAAATCCCTGGTATGCTTAACTCTTTATTAAATATATTAAGTTCATTTCTTTATGCAATTTTTTTAATATTCTTTATTAAAACTATTTATCTGTATACAAAGGCCACAGTTCCTCACTGAAACAGCTCAAATCAAAGCACACATCCAGGGTTCTGGTTAAGTTTTCATTCCAGAAACAACGAATACGCTTGGCTCATTGTAAGAATATGTCCATTTCATATCTAAACTTGTATATTATGTATTATTTATCAAAACTATCCATTTATATACAAAATAACGTGAACCCCTTTATTATAGGAGGTAAGGTCAACTGAAAGCATACATCCAGGATTCTGGTTGGAATTTTTCTACCAAAAGCCCCTAATACATGTGACACTTCAAGGGAGTAATGTTAAAGATGCCTATACAGTTCGTTTCTCTATTGGTACTTTTAATATTCTCATAAAATCTATTTATATACAAATGTCACCGTTCCTATAGAAAGGTAGCCTGGTCAGAACGCATACCCAGGGTTCTGGGTGGAATATTCTGAACGGAAACCTCTTCTATACGTGAGTCCTCACAAAAGTAAAATTTCGAAATGCATATTCAGTGCATATATTCTTTATCAAAACTGTAATATCTATACACAAAAGCGGGAATCCTCCCTGTGAAAGGGGCGGCAGATCCAAAGCACATATTCAGGGTTCTGGTTGGAATTTTCATCTCAGAACTTCTTAGCATGCTTTGATTGCTCACGGGAAGAAATTTCAAAGAGGATCCACTGTCCTATCACTCAACCCTATTTAGAAGACTTTTATGACACACTTAGAAACACTGAGCCTGTGTTCATGTCCCACGCTCGACGAGAAAGAAAGAAGAAAATATACTGTACTTGAGGGAATGAACTATGGGAGGCAGAGCACACTCTACTCTAAATTAAGTAAACGAAAAATTAAAAAGATAAAATAAAACCCAGGCTTCTAGGTACAAGATACGCCATGCAAACTATTTCAGGGTTTAATAATCTAAAAGTTTAATTATTACCCTAAACACCAAAGACTCGTGAAAGCATGACCCTCCAACACTAGCCTCACACATCTTATGATGTACTCACTATGGCAAGTAAGGTGATAGTAGCTAACACATGAAAGTTAACATTACTAACGTCATCATATCGTCTAAAATAAAATCAAGAAAACTGAAACACATGATCGCTTATTCATAAGTCGAAACCTGATTCTAAGACACAAAGGGTCAAGATTTATATTCTGGTTTCTGTTATACTGTAACATGCAAGACATTTTCAAGAGGCAATGTGTGTGTTCCAGATAAGGAACACTAGAGTATGTACTTGGAATTTTTCCAGGCACACTTCAGAATTTTGGTACCATTTCCTATTCTCTTATCGATAGTGCATATAGGAAAAAAAACTTTTAAAGACGAATTTGGAATTCGAGATACGAATTTGGAATTCGAGATACGAATTTGGAATTCGAGATACGAATTTGGAATTCGAGATACGAATAGTGCCATTGAAAAGAAAAGAATAATGGTTTATACATACACACACACACATCGTTGTTAGTGATGCTGTTGTTATAAATATTGTTATATTTGTGGTTGCTACTGTGGGTACAGTTTTTAATATAATTATTTATATTTATTTATTTTTTCTTAGAATACGTACAGCTTTGCATATAAGTACTTTTGCTTTAAGCGTTTTTATTGCATAAAATTCGTACAGCTTTTAATATCATTGCTTTGCAAGAAGCTTCTACTGTCGCTGTTGAACTGGTTGTTGATGTTGTTGTTGTAAATATATATTCTGTGGTTATTATTGTGTGTGCAGCTTTTCTAACAATTACCTCTGTTGTCTTTACAGGTATTGATTGTTCCGGTTTTACGTCACGGACTCCCTTTTCTACCAAGGGCTCGGACGGTTGCCTTCTTGCAAAGGACTTGTTTTGGCAGATGTAATCCTTACCCTGAGTGCATGCTCTTGCTAATTTCAGACCGTGACGGGGCCCGAACCCCTGACTTGACGCCTCAGAGTCGCGGACGCTACCGCTTGAGCCACGGTGAATACCTTCACAGATATTGATATTGCTTAAATAATGTTCTGTTTCTATGCTGATGACAGTGCAGCTTTTAGAACGCTTTCACACCAAGGTGGCACGTCGCACGTGGCACGCCAGTTGAAAACGAACATCCGGATATATATGAAAGCTCTCACGCAGAAGTGCCGTGGTACATAGGACGTGTCACGCCATTTCTGTGTGATAGGTTTCGTATATTTAAGGATGTTTGTTTTCAAATGGCGTGCCACGAGGCTTGTCAAGTGCGACGCGCCACTTTGGTGTGAAAGCGGCCTTAGCGTTGCTGAAGCTGCTATTGATAATATTGTTACTCTTGTGATTGTCACTGTAATTGTTGCGATTGTTCTCTTTTAACTGATGCTGTGGGTGTGTTCTCTGACTCGGCCAAAACCATAAAATAATTATTACCATTTTATAGCTATAGTATATAGAGAGATTATGCATCTGGTAATGTATGTCATGGATAATGATTTGTAAGATCCTATTTGAAGCTCTGACAACAATAAAATATTTACGGTACTTAATTCTGTAGAAGTTGGTGTTGTTCTGATCACTAGTAGGACTGTTATTTATATTGTCATGAGGTCTATGTGTTTCTTAATAGCAATAATGGATTTATTATAATTATTATTATTATTATTATCATTATTATTATTATTATTATTATCATTATTATTATTATTATTATTATTATTAGTATTAGTATTATTAAGAGTAGTAGTAGTAGTAGTAGTAGTAGTAGTAGTAGTAGTAGTAGTAGTAGTAGTAGTAGTAGTAGTAGTAGTAGTAGTAGTAGTAGTAGTAGTAATAGTAGTAGTAGATTTGACTTTCATTATTGTTATCATTAGTGTGAGCATTGTTCTTATTGTGAATATCATCATTATCAATATGACTATTGTTATTGTAATTATTATCATTTACATTATTATTATTGTTGTTATTATAAGTAGTTTTACTACTGTCATCATTATTCATTTACAATCCAGATTCTGCTCATTGTACATGAGCATCATATCAAAATATAAAGCATTGAAAATCAATACAAATTTACTTAAGGATTTTATGACTGAGATGATAACAGAGTACTGTATATAAAATTACAAACATTTTGTAAGACCGCCTAAAAATTACAAATATCTTTATATATGAAATTTATGACGTTATACTTTATTTTTTATTTCATTTAAAAGGTTACATTTTGAGAGGTCTTTCCACAACAAAACATTTACATTTTTTTTTTCAGGAAGAGGAAGGGAGTGGTGAGAGGGGTGATGGAGGGTTCTGGAAGAGGGAGAGGGTGATGGAATGGGGGGAAAAGAGAAATGGGGGATGACTTGGCACCTTTTCAACCCTGATGAAAAAGCCGCCACACGTATATTATTTCGAAGACATGCATAAGGGTCATGGCATCATTCCTAATACGTAGGAATTTCGACTTTATGGATATCACTAAACCCCCCAAAAAAGAATAATAAAGAAAAAAGTAATAGGAATCCCTTTCACGTTAGCCAATGCCTGTTGATCTGTTTATTTGTATTTTTTGAGGGCAAATTCTTCGATTTCACTTCCTCTCTATTTCTTCTTTTGTAATGCATTTGTCTCTTTCGGTATATGTTTACTTTCACACCCAGGTTGAAATAAAAGTATCATGACATCTATTAATACATTCGGTTGGGTTACGCTAGATTTGGTTAGTTTAATTAGGTCCTTTTCACACACTTGCAGTTAGGGAAAAATCATGATAGCTCTCATTATATTAGGTAAAATAGGTTAGGTTAGACTTGACTAGGTTAATTATATTATTTTCACACTTCCAGATAAATAAAAATCTCAAAAGACATTCACTTTTTTCACACCCCAATTAGGAAAGAAAGGTCATGACCTCTGTCACAATATTAGGTTAGGTTAGGTCAGTTAAGTTACTGACATATCCCCAGATAGGAAAATAATCTCATGATGACATCTATTATTCTATCGGAAAAGGTTTCGTTTCGTTAGTTGAATTAAGATTTTTCACAACCACAAATAGGAAGAAAAATCATGGCATCTATTATAATATCAGGTTAGGTGTGGTTAGGCTAGCTAAGTTAGTTAATACCTAGTTAAGAAAAAGAGTTGGTGTTTTTTCAATGCTTTATATTTTCAGTTCACTCGTTGAAGGGTGTGAAAGTACACAATGCCAGTAAAGGAAAGAAATCTTATGAAAGCTTTTATTATATTTAGAGCTGGTTAGGTTAGTAACTATACCCCTAAAGAAGAAATGATGGAAATTATCTTTTATTTAGTTTCTTCAGGTAATTTTTTAACGACTGTTATTTTTATTTCACTCGCCGGAAGTGTGAAAGTAAACTCTTCATGTCAGAAAAAATTCATGCAATCTATTATTAGACTAGGTTAGGTTTGGTTCATATTCATTTTCTCTCTCTCTCTCTCTCTCTCTCTCTCTCTCTCTCTCTCTCTCTCTCTCTCTCTCTCTCTCTCTCTCTCTCTCTCTTCTCAACATCTCCACCATGCAGTGAAAGGCCTTTTCTTATCTTTTCATTCTTTTTCGTTTTCCATTTCGTCATGACTGCAGAATTTGACCCACAGGAATTTTTATTATTAATGCGAGTGAAAGTCTTTAGAAAGAAAAGGTTAATTACTATGAATACGGTGCCATAAGTTTTGATTAAATGCGGAATAGTAATTCATAGGAATTTCCTACTTGAAATATTGCTAATTTCTCCTGAGAGAGAGAGAGAGAGAGAGAGAGAGAGAGAGAGAGAGAGAGAGAGAGAGAGAGAGAGAGAGAGAGAGAGAGAGAGAGAGAGAGAGAGAGAGAGAGAGAGAGAGAGAGAGAGAGAAATGGTGAATGATGAATTTCCTCATATTGAGAGAGAGAGAGAGAGAGAGAGGAGAGAGAGAGAGAGGAGAGAGAGAGAGAGAGAGAGAGAGAGAGAGAGAGAGAGAGATGGTGAATGATGAATTTCCTCATATTGAGAGAGAGAGAGAGAGAGAGAGAGAGAGAGAGAGAGAGAGAGAGAGAGAGAGAGAGAGAGAGAGAGAGAGAGAGAGAGAGAGAGAAATGGGACTGGTAACTTCCTCATATTGAGAAAGAGAGAAATGAGAGATTTTTTTTTTTTTTTTGTGACACCGGGATAGGCAAAAACTGCCCTCATCAATAAAGGTCCGGGCACGAGAAAACACCAAGACGAAGGAAAAGAAAGAGATTAAGGACAAGGCAGAGATGAGGTAATGATATACAAAGGAAATCGAGTCAGGAAAAATAGTCAAAGTACAGAAGACCAATAGAGATATGGAGGATTAGGCCCTGAGATGACGACAGATCCGCTTTTTGAGTTGGAACCAAAGTATTTATCATAATAATCTTTATTTCAAAGCTAACTAATTAGTTCATTGTTCCTGTGTATGACAAACTTATCACTGAGACTGTAATATTTCCCTTTTTTATGCAACGAAGGGAGTGTTTGCGTGCACACCTCATGAAATAGTTTTAGAACCAAATAAAAGAAAAAACAATTTTGTAATGCCGTTGTCAAAATATCTTTTACTTTGAAATGAACTAATTAATTCAGTGTTGTTGTACAATGTACAACATATGAATGAGACATTAATAATGTTCCTTTGTGCAAGTCAGGGAGTGCCTGAGTGCACACATTCTCATGTAATACTTTTCGAACGAAAATAAATCTCAACGCTATATTCAGCACTTGAAATACAGATGGGCCAAAAGTAATTATTGTTATATATTCTTTTTTTTTTTTTAAATCTTCTGAGTGAAGGACTACTTCGCTGAGGTCCTTTGCGACTGATAGCTGCTCTTTACAACCAACGCAACTTAGTGAATTGTATACCTACTTCTGCACCACCCTGTATATAATATTTTTTTGTGGATTA
The DNA here is from genome assembly GCA_037179515.1 of Halocaridina rubra. NCBI lineage: Eukaryota > Metazoa > Arthropoda > Malacostraca > Decapoda > Atyidae > Halocaridina > Halocaridina rubra. The sequence goes on from JAXCGZ010004330.1 coordinate 23,594, forward strand.
AATGTCGATAAACCTCGAATATTTAAGTAAAAATAAATAAATAGATAAATAAATAATAATTAAATAAATAATAATTTAATAAATAATATTTAAATAAATAATAATTAAATAAATAAATAAAATTATAAATAATATGAAATTCCAATGATACACTATGTTAAGAACTAGCGTTTACAGGACATGTTTGTGTCACACTAATGTCCCTAGACTTTTGAGTTCTATGTTGATTCTAGTTAAAAAGGCAGCCACCAAGGAAGCAGGTCAGCTCAACTCTATACTTGTCCCAAGCATGGATCAACTTTCATATAAATATAAGCGACTTTAAATGAGCATGGGAAAGCTGCTGGTGAAGAAAGTTGACAATAGCAAAATAATAATAACAATAACTTTCTATCATAAAGGAAAAAAATGAATCATAATTGATAACATCTTGAAATACGATCCTCAAATTTGAAACTAGGAATCTGGAAACTGTAATATAGATTCCAGAACCTAGAATCACACTTAAAACTGGTATTGAGGTAAAAACAAGATTGAAACTGGAGTCAACTCTAGTAACGGGGACAACGACCAAATAATATTGAACTAGGAATCTAGAACTGGAATCACGATTCCAAGACCTAGAATCCCAAATAAACGGATTGAAACTGGAACCATAACTCTACTGTCTTGGATCAAGACATTAAAGTTGGGAACTAAAAATATGGAATCTTAAAACGAAAGTCCAAATCCTTGAATCACAACTAACACCCAGATGATGATATTAAAAAACAAGACTGACACGGGAATATTCTAGAATCTGGAACCACGACACTGAAATCTGGAGCTCGATATCTGGAACCTGGAATCGGAGGTAACACCAATATAATGAATTCCAAAAACAAGACTGAAACTTGCAAACTCTAGTATTTGGAAATACGAGCTTACAATATGGAACTTAGCACCTGGAACCTGGACTGACGGTTTGGCATCTGATATAGACGCCTATAGCCGCTAGAGGGAAGAGTGCGCACTCAGAAACCCGCACCACAGGACGGCATACAGAGCCCGTGTCACATTAGTAAGAAGTCAGTACTTGTCGAGGACAGAACTTACGTCCATAGTCAGCAACCTCCCCCTAAGGGGGCGGGAATAGTGAGTGACAGGAACTATAGAAATGGGAGCTTTGAAGAGCAAGCTAGTTCTAGTAATCTATAAATAAAGTACTGTTAATTGAACGATGCATCTCCATTACCGACCTCGCTACCTATAAATCACGTGTAGTGTAAGAAAAAACACTATACGTCAAAATCTCTGGAATCTGGACCACAACTTTAAGTCCTAAAACTGAGAATCTGAACCCTCCCCCCAAAAAAGTTTAGACTGAAAAAAATAAATAGTACCATATGGAACCAAGACAATATAACT
>JAXCGZ010004330.1:30000-56883 GCA_037179515.1 Halocaridina rubra
CCAAGTGCCTCTGTTCACCTAATAGTACGAATTAAAGTCGCTCAATGCAATGTGGGTCGCTGTTCAGAGATGGTACTGTTGCAAAGTCGTGTATATACGCACAGCAGACTCGTAAAAAAAAAAAAAAAAAAAAAAAAAAAAAAAAAAAAAAAGTTAAAATAAAAAAGGGGGGGGGGAGATGGAGGAAGGGATAATGTATAATTAAAAAAAATAAAAAAAAGTGATGTGATAATAAAATGGAAAACTGGAAAAAGTGACTACTGGAAGAGATGATGACTGGAAAAGAGAAAATAGAAAGAATAAGAGACCATACTTGGGGGGGGTAAAGGAAAGGGAGGAAGAAGAATGGGGGAAGAAAAGCACAATAAAACATGGGACTCATTGTGGAGATATTAAGGGAATGTCAAAAGGATAGAAAAAAAAAATAGAAAATAAAAAGGCGGGATGGGAAGGGAAAAATTGTCTTTAATTTCTTCTTTCCATTTTTTCCTCGTCAAGGTTTTATTTGTAATGAAAAGAGGGCGGAGGGAGAACCCTAATAGATGAATAGATATATAAATGACATAGATAGATAGTTAGAGAGAGAGAGAGAGAGAGAGAGAGAGAGAGAGAGAGAGGAGAGAGAGAGAGAGAGAGAGAGAGAGAGAGAGAGAGAGAGAGAGCATAATGATCACACAAAAGCTGGTCCAACATCTTAAAATTAATATATTCCAGTATGCATACCTCTTTCCAAAATATAATCTATTTTACCTCTCTGAATATGTGTTGCTGGTTTTTCATCTAACACCTTTATATTGTTTTTCATAACAAAAGAATGGAGTCTCCTCCTATTACAGTTGCAAGAGTCATCTGGTGGCTGTGCATAAGCATACAGTGCATTTAAATCCCTTGCACATATAATGTCTTCATACATAAATGGATGTTGGTAAGATAGATTCATCAAATTTGTCTTTTTTTTTATATACACGTTACAAATGTAAATAGATTCTTCAGGGATGTTAATCTTAAAAAGCATATAGATATTACTATGACTGCATCTCGCATGCAATAAATGCATATATATATATATATATATATATATATATATATATATATATATATATATATATATATATATATATATATATGATCCGGTTTTATGTCACGGACTCCCTTTTCTACCAAGGGCCAGGACGGTTGCCTTCTTGCGAAGGACTTGTTTTGGTAGATGTAATCGTTACCCTGAGTGTATGCCCTTGCTAACCTCAGACCGTGACGGGGCGCGAATCTTTGACCTGACGCCTCAGAGTCGAGGACGCTACCGCTTGAGCCACGGTGACCACACATACATATATATATATATATATATATATATATATATATATATATATATATATATATATATATATATATGTGCCTCATTCCCCTTTGTAAGGGGGTGGCCGAGCCAAGAAATGTGGCTTCACCACGATCCACACATACCTCTATCACTCCTCTCTGCTCATTTGGATTAAAGGGTTGCCACGTCTTCCCCCTTTCCACCCTGCTTGTGTCACCCACATGGTACACGGGCAAGGATATTCTACAATGAGGCCCGACAGCCACAGTTGGCTTACCTCCACCGCTTCATCACATGGCAACTCCCCTCACACCCGTCCATTACAGTTCACTGAGCTAGCAGGTGCGAGAAATCGCTTTGGGCCTCGTTATAAAAGCACAATCTTTCTCCACTCATTGCCTGTTCCACTGACATTCCACGTGCATTCAGTGCTCTTTTCACGCCATCCATCCATCTCATTCTGGGTCTCCCTCTTGACCTAACTCCAATCACTTCTGCACTCAACACTCTCTTCACAATTCGTTCATCACTCATCCTTTCCATGTGTCCAAACCATCTCAACATTCTCCCTATCTAACCTATCCGGCAGCTTCCTTTCAACACCCGTTCTCAGTCTAATATCCTCACTTCTTACTCTATCTATTTTAGATACACCAATCATACTTCTTAAACACCTCGTCTCCATTACATGCAACTTGTTCCTTTCATCCTCTCTTGTATTCCAAGTCTCTGCTCCATACAATGCTGTCGGCACAATCACACCTTCATATATCCTTCTCTTTGTATTAATTCCCATATATATATTTCTCATTACACTTTTCAACCCATCTAGACATTTACTTGCTTCTTTCACTCTATCATTTACCTCTACATCCACTCGTCCACTCCTTGAACCCCAGATACTTAAAAGCCTCAACTTCTTTAAGCAACTACCCATTCACTCCTACATTCATTCTGCCAACATTAACACTCTTCGTGCATCTCATGACTTTACTTTTACCAATATTAACCTGCAACTTCCTTCTTTGATTCAGTCACCAAATGATTCAATTCATTCTCAGTATCAACCACCAGTACCGTATCACCCGCAAATAGCAACTGATTCAATTTCCACAACCTTCCATCCTCACCCACTAGTTCCAAGCCTCTGTATAATACGCTTTCACTACTTCCCCTACCACTCCATCCATATACACATAAAACAACCATGGCGACATTACACAACCTTGACGTAACCCTACATTTACCTCAAACCAGTCACTCATACCGATCCCAACACTCTCTCTCTCTCTCTCTCTCTCTCTCTCTCTCTCTCTCTCTCTCTCTCTCTCTCTCTCTCTCTCTCTCTCTCTCTCTCTCTCTCTCTCTCTCTCTCTCTTCTCTCTCTCTCTCTCTCCTCTCTCTCTCTCTTTCTCTCTCTCTCTCTCTCTCTCTCTCTCTCTCTCTCTCTCTCTCTCTCTCTCTCTCTCTCTCTCTATATATATATATATATATATATATATATATATATATATATATATATATATATATATATATATATATATATATATATATATGCATGTACACACACACACACACACACACACACACACATATGTATATATATATATATATATATATATATATATATATATATATATATATATATATATATATATATATATATATATATATATATTATGAAATTACATCAGCAAGAACATTCCATCAAAATACGTAGGTAAAAAAATGCTGATAACTTAAGCAATGCTTGAACTTAGAAAAAAAAAATCCCCTTACTTATTCAATAAACATTAATAGAACTTCAAAGTAATAAAATGCTATACTTTAGAAACCTATAATTCCTAAAATCCTATATGAACGAGAGCATAACTTCGTCCTTATAAACGAAGATCCCTACACCGCAGACGTATTTGAGCTTCGAAGGGAGAAACTACGAATGAATAGAGAGGAATGTAAAGAAATGATAATAATGGCATTTTTCCCTTCTATTTTTCTTTCTTTTATCATATTATTTTTCTATTTCATCCCTCCTTTTCTTCTCCTTTCTCAAAAGCGTTCGTCTCTAAATGGTCGTTTTAGCCTCATGGCCTCCTTTAGAAATTATTACCTATTTTTAAGTCAGTCTATAAGTATGTTTAGACTAAAATCAGTTTAACTGTACGTGTGTTACTTTTATCATCACATAACTCTATGATTGTTATATATTTATCTCATGTACATATATAGAAATATATTCAGTTATTTACTCATTAACTTGCTTACTTACTTATATATATTCATTTATCTATTAATGTTAGTAATGCTTAAAGATATTAATTACAAATTAAATTGTCTCTAATATCTATATTAATTCTGTAAACTATTACACTGTAGTTAGAAAACAAAAACACGATAATCTAAATAAATTATATTCAGCATCATTTTATAAAAATGTTATAAAAATAACTTTCGATAAATTATTTCAGATATGAATTCAACTTAGGTGTCGGACTCTGTCCAAACACATAACCACAGAGTTAGCTTTTTCCTAAAGTATTTGGGGCATGCAGCATTAATTCCCCAGCTCTGTCGTGTCCGTGTTCAACCCCAATCGATTGAGGATGAATATTGAAACAAAATTCGACTAATATCAACATTGTTATAGACAGTGGGTCAGTCAGTAAAGTCTTACGTACTATAATGGATTGTCATCGATATTGTGGGTTCGAATCGTAGTCAGGGGTAGTTATAAATTCCATGTGTCATATAATAATGTGTACCGTCATACTGCTGGTTCTTCTCCGATGGACATCGATGAAAACTGCGGAATAGTCAGTAGAGCATTATGTTCACTGATGGTTTGTCGTGTGGTTAGTAGGGTCGAAGCCTGGTCAAGGGCAGTCATGTTTCAGTGTTTATGTACCCGTACATAAATATTTCTAAGTAGAAAGAAAAGTTATAGATCAGGGGTGGCCAGACTTTTGAATTCTGAGATCTACTCTAAAGACAGAAAGTCTTTTACGATCTACCATCCTACATAATCACATAATATTACGTCACATGGGGGAAAATAATTCAAATAGCATAGTACTATAAAACAAGTTCCAACACTACTGACACTGCGCCCTTATGACTGATGCGAGGGAAGAGTCAAGAAACAAAACAAAACAAACAAACAAAAACATTTATTTCCATTTTTTACAATGGTTATTCAACATTAATAGTAACTTATAAGTAGACATGTAATTAAACTAACAAATAAGAGGGTTAGACATATAGTTAAATTAAATGTAGCTTTCATAGAAAATAATAATGCTGTAATTATTATCGGCATCATTTCCATATTTGTTTCCTTACAATGAGAATAATTAGTTCTTAATGAGCAGCAACTATTTGTCCAAAAGAAAACTATATAGTTTGCCTTTGAAAGCTGTGAAAGAGGATGCATTTTTAAGATGCTCTGGAATATTATTCCAGAGTGTTGGCCCTTTGATAGTGATCATCTTTGAACCTGCTTCTGTGTTTGTTCTGTGAATAAAGAGCTCACTGCTCTGTCTTGTGTTGGTTCCCCTTATATCCCTGACTGTTTTTAAATCAAATAGCCAGCTAGGATAATGATGGTCCAAAATTTTGAATACAAAAACATAAATAGCATAAGCGACCTTATTTTCTGCCCGCAGCCACCCAAGTTTATTGAGAGCTGGTGTAATGTGGTCATATTTTCTTATTCCTCCCAGGGCAACTCGAGCTGCAAAATTAATAAGCTTCTGTATTCTGTTTATCTGAGTCTTAGTGGTAGCTCCCCAAACAGTTGTGCAGTAATTAATGTGACTTAGGGCTAGAGATTCAACAACAGTTATTCGAGTGGTAGTCTCAAAATTGTCTTTTATACGTGATAAGTACATTAATGTTCCTGTAACCTTTTTGCATACTTTATCTATGTGGGAATCAAACAACATGTGGTTATCAAAGTGAATTCCTAGGTTTTTGACTGTTTTGCTAGGTGTGATAATATTGTCGCAAAAATTAATTGTTGTGTTTTCTGGAATTTGTGCTATGTGGAACCTTGAACCAATAAATATGCACTGTGTTTTACTTTCGTTAATTAACAGCCCAATTTCTTGGAAATAGGTTTTAATTTTTGACAGAGTGTTTTCTGCTCTTAAAGTTAGCTCTGGGAGATTATTAATATCACCACTAAGGAGTAGTTGAGTGTCATCTGCATATTGTACGACTAGACAGTCAGAAATGAAAGAAGATAGATCATTTACGTAAATGGAGAAGAGGATAGGACCAAGTACTGATCCCTGTGGAACACCAAATGATACATTTTTTGGCACAGAGATAATGTTGTTAAGGCGTATGGACTGTTTACGATTAGAAAGATACTCGCTAAACCAGCTTGGATCAATATTTAAATTAATACATTTACTTAAAAGAATTTCATGGTTTACACTGTCGAAGGCTTTTGATAAGTCTAATAATACGAGAAGAGATATTTTTTTCATATCTATATTATTATATATACTATTCGTAACTTTAAGCAGTGCAGTTTCCGTCGAAAGTTTCGGTCTGAAACCATGCTGGTTAATACTTATTATTCTATTTGATTCTAAATATGACATAAGTTGGCATGCAACAATTTTTTCTAATATTTTAGAGAAAATGGGTAGGAGGGAAATGGGACGATAGTTTGTCACATCTTCTCTGTCCCCCTTTTTATGCAGAGGTATTACATGTGCTATTTTCCAAGAGTCAGGAAACTTTTTAGTAACAATGGAAGTGTTCATAATAGTTAGAATATAGGATGCAATCACGGGTAGAGCATCTTTGATGAACTGAAATGGTATACCATCTGAACCATAAGAGCCAGAGTTTCTTAGGCTCTTTATGGTAAGAATTAGGGTAGCACAATCGATAGGAATAATCTTGAAGTACTCTCTTGTGTTTTCATTGGAAGAATTGTCATTTAAGCAATTACTCATATTCACTGAGTTGATGTTTTCTTGAGTTTTTTCATATGTATTTTTGCCAACGTTAGCAAAATAGTTATTAAAGTTTTCTGCTTTGTCTTTCAACTCCGTAATATTTTCATAACTTTCTGAGGTACTCTTTTCATTTGGTATCATGCTTCTTATCACTTTCCATGTTGCTGCTGTATCATGTCTAGAGTCATTAAATTGTTTTTTGTAAAAGTCTTTTTTACTTACACTGATGAGAGATCTGACACGTTTCTTTTCTGTTTTATAACGTTCTCAGAGAGTCATATCATATCTATTCATTTTTAGCTCTTTTTGTATTTGATTTCTGATTTGCATTGCCTCTTTGATGTCATTAGTTAGCCAGGGGGCTGAGGGGCGGGTTATTTTTCTTGTTACAAGAGACAGGAATGTGTCACGTACAACTTGCGCACTGTTGCCATGTTGGCGAGCTGAGCAGCTGATGCCAAGTCTTACTGTGGGGGAACGACGATCGACCAAACAAGTGGCAGCGATCGACTGTTTGGCCACCTCTGCTATAGATGTTGATAAAACCTGTTCAGCATAGTCAGGTCAAAATAATCATGCCATGTAAAAATGTAGTCGAACTGTTGATTACTATTCATCCTACATTCTGAAGAGATACTAATAAGCCATAAACACCTTGTGAAAGCCAGACACTGGAGGAACAAGCCAGCTCAAGTCGGTGTTAGTCCCAAGTCCGGGTAAGGGAGAGGGATGATGTCAGGATGAAGGGCATTAGGCCACATAGTTTTTGTAGGTAATATCAATCACTAGTCTAAAAAACAAAACAAAAGTTAGTGAGAAACAGTGACCCTGTATGAATATACGCAAAGTCATCTACAAAAAGGAATAACTATAATAGTTATTGAATAAATAAAAAGAAATGGTAACCATTTACGTAAGAGATCTATATAAAGAAGATGAATGAAAAGAAAAAGAAGACGAGGAGGAAGAAGAAAAAGAAGAAGCGTCTATTATGTAACAAAAGTAACCCTCTTGGCTCCTCATCCCCTCCACCTATGCTCCCTTTACAACCACCACTACGTGCCATAAGAGTACGAAGACTGTTTAGGAGGAGGTAGGACGAAGGAGGATGGAGGGAGATAGAGGGAAGAGGGGAAAGGAAATGAAGGAAGATTGGTATCTAGAGGATTAATTCATGACGTAATCAAGAGCAAATGGCTTCTATGGGGCACTGTTCCAAGATACTGGCTCTGTATGTATAGAAGCGATCACCAAGTTACATAAACAATGACTGAGTGCCAGTAACTCATTATAATTACATGTGTGAAATGAGTGAGATTCGTGATGTTCTTTATAACATTTAAGCTTCTTTGTTAATAAACAGTGTACATTGGAAATATAATTTATTCAACATATCTTAATTTGATGCGCGGAAGCTCAGTGGTAGAGCGTGCAAGTCGATAAGTGACAAGCCTGACGAATGTGGATTCGTGTGTTGTCCCTTTGATTAGACTTACAAATGGATAGGTCTCCTGGGACAACCTAGGGGTCCAATCTAAGCAGCAGAAAATGGTGTGGTCTTTGTAGCTTTGATATAAAAGATAAGACAGAGCTTTTTCGAAAATTCCCGCCAGTGAGAGAGGACGCTCCCGCCAATTTAAGGTAAACAAATGTACAACTGAGAGCTTCATGTTAGTGAATACTCGTTTTGATACATGCCCAGGCAGTTATGGGCCTGCCCTAATGTCTCACAGTAACAATCCTCACAACAGTGACGCTGCCTTTCATGTAACGAACTTTCATTTAATCTTATAAAGTCCTAGGATTGGGGCATTAAATCCTGCTGCGGATATTAGGAAAGGCATCCAGCCTTAATCCCCCTCATAGCGTCAACCTGCTTCACTCTACCCTGATTTGAAGGAGGATCAATGCGACACATAACATGGATAAAAAAAAAAAAAGATAGTGAAAGAGATGTATACAAATGGACCAGTAAAAAAAGAAAATCCAAAATTAATACTGTCATCCTGAATTTACTGGATACATCTGTCTGAATTTGGAAAATATAAGAGGAGATATAAAACTAGTTATCTGAAACATAACAGTCCCTCTGACCATCCTTCAAACATACAACAACTTGTCAGTCAATCATCTGAATATGAAACGCTTCCGACAGTACCACTGAAGGTAGTGAACGACTTAGGAAATTTTCTTGCTGCTGTTAGACATGGGATAAACTCACTCTACATACCGTCTCTGTTTATTCCACTCCAACTTCCTAACCTCTTATGTAAGCAGCTATATAAATCATGTTTCCAAATTTGATAATTTGTTCATCTGACTACTGTCGTCACTTGAAACTAATACCTGCCAGTGACCAAGATTCGAACCTACAACACACTTGAAAATCCAACAATGTTCATAAGACGCTACCAGCTGTACAACACAGAGCGTTAATAAGAAACAGGAAACTCCTCTGCCAACTGCTTGAGCTAGGAAATGAACAAACACACTATTGAATTACTCTGTTAATTTTAATTCCACATTCCAGTCTTATATTAAGGCAGTTATATGTATCTCGTTTTTACATACGATCATATGCATATTAAACCTCGATTGTCATTTATATAAGTTACAATTCGATCTAAAAATATAGGATTATATAAATCAATTTATGGCTACTCACGGCTAAGATCTTACATAAAGATTATCAATACAAAAATGGTTTCTCCAATTGGATAAGAGCAGAGGTGTCTTTTTCTATTATCAATAAAGTATACATATGTATTATAGAAGTCAAAATTATAAATCATACAAACAAAATAATGATGTAAATTTTTCAAGAACTTATTTATGAATTAGACATACTACAAGAGGCAATTTATTCTGCAGTGGATTCAGAAGCATGTAAATGCATGTAATATATATATATATATATATATATATATATATATATATATATATATATATATATATATATATATATATATTATATATATATATATATATATATATATATATATATATATATATATATATATATATATATATATATATATATATCAGAATCTTTAAGACTTTTTTACCCATTCCGTAAGAAATTACTTCTTTACTATTTAAGGAATCTATAAATTATTAGCAACTTCATTGCATGATCAAAGAAACTTGGGGTACGCATGCCTCACCTATAGAACCACTACCGTGAAGTACATCATTACCTGCATTAGAGTCTCGTTATATATCATTATGATTACAAAAACATCAAGTGCAATTGCTATCAATTAAATCTTGTAATTAGATCGGCAGTGTTTGATGTTGAAATTATTAACAGTGTATTAACACAAATTAAAAGCTCACATTATATTCTATATTCTATCAGGAAATATGAATTTAATAGGCAATTTCGGGCGAGTAATAGATTCGCTTCCTGTTGTACTACAGTGCCAATAATGACTGCGATGTTTGCATTATTATTTGCTTCTTTTTTACTTTTATTTAATAGGAAACAGGCAAGTAGTACATAATATTCACCGAGTACTGCTATTGCCACAGTGAACGCGGTTTAATGGGAGAGTAAGGGTTAGGAGCTAACTCTTGTTATCTAATGCAAGTGGTCATACGAGATGCAGCCGCAGTCAGTATGGCCACTCGCATTTGATAACGCAATTTAGTTCTTGCCGCCGACACGCTACAACCCCTTACCCTCTACTCTCCAAGCAAATCGCGTTCAGTGTGGCCGCAGTCTAACAGATTTGCTTCACATTGTACTACATTGTACATTATATAACCTTTATTCAAATTCTTCAAAATACTCTCTATAACCTTATGTATTTACCAATATGCGTGATATAATGTTACAACTCTAGTCTAATCCATTCTGAAATTAAGGAAGATAACACTAGACTTCAGCCGATTCCAACGATATCTGAGCTATTCAACCAGGGTTTGAGCCCTCTTCCAATATCCTAATGATCTGCTACAAGAGGCAATTGTGTTCCTCCTTCAATAGATTAGAGAGAGGTTGAAAAGGAGGTAATTACCTGATTGGATGTACAAGTGATATATATAATTCCCCATCTTAACTTTTTTATTCAGGGACTTCCTGTTAAACAGATTAAGATGTCTTTTAGCATGCAATTATACTATTCATATGTAATTGTTTTAATACATTTATACATTTGCGTGTAAATGTGTGAGTGCGTTTTAGTATTTCACAAAATTATGTACAAGAAAAATATAATTCATCTTTATAATAGTGTAAGTGTATTATTATGTTTTGTGTATGTGCGTGTGTTAAATTATTATTATTTTTTTTTTGGCGCATTAAAACAGAAATCTTAATGGTATTTATTTCCCCTATGCGAATTCTGGATTACTTGTCCTTATGGAAAAAAAAATGGATCCAACCAGATTCCAATACGAATTAGTTGATTTTAACAAAATCTCATTTAATGGAATGAGGAATGTAAAATTCTGAAAGGGAAAAATTCTATATGTTCATTTAATGAGTACAACTAGACTCAGGTCACACAAAGTCAATCCTTCACAGTGTCCAATTAAAAAAAAGGTAATCCCTCTCAGTGTCCAATAAAAAAAAAGTAAACCCTCTCAGTGTCCACTACAGAGGATTATCTTTGCCTTATCAGTAAAGCAAATCCTATTGCAAATAATTTTACATTTCATTCTTTATTGTTGCTTACTATACATTGACCTTCCCTACCCTAACCCAAATCTAATGCTAACCTGATATAACCAGGTACTGAAAAGAGGTAATCCTCTTTTAGTGGTATTATTTGATTACTAATGTCAAAGTAATAAAAATGTTAATTCGTTCAAATCATTCCTTCAACTAATAATATAATTTTTATGCCAGGTAACATTTCATCTCCATGAAAGAAAAGAACAGAAGTAACAAAGAAAAAACACAAATTCTTGAGACATCACTCACTGACTTTGGTTTGGCTTCCTTTCCCCTCAAGAATAAGCTCATTACAAGAGCTGAGGACGAGAATGCAATAGCAACATCATGGATTCATTGTAAAATAATATCAATTACATTATTTTTGAACTGGAATGTACAGTGTATAATGATTAATATAGTCAATGTGGAATAATTATTTGAGAGATATAGAGAAGGTAATGATTGCAGAGTATTAATTTTTTTGTGCTGTTGCTGTCATTATCATTTATATATTATTATTGTTATCATTATTATTATTATTATTATGATTATTATTATTATTATTATTATTATTATTATCATTATTATTATTATTATTATTATTATTATTATTATTATTATTCTGGCAGTACTGTAAAATGTACTTATCTGCACTTAATCATAAATTACATGTAGTATTTAACACAAGTTCACAGAAACTAAAATTCTCACCATACTGTGCCACTGTGAATGTTAATCCCCACCAAACACTTATGGAATTCTATATAAACTTGCATAAAAAATTAGTAACAGCTAAAAAATCATCAAGCTAAAAGACAAATAACAGTCAATGAACAGGATTATGAATTTGATGATTTTACAACCTTGTCATGCATGGTATAAAGCACGAAATCTACTAAAAAAAAAAAATGGGTTTTAAATAAAATTCTCAAATAAATTTTTAATCTTGGTTATTTTTACTAAGGATGAGAATTTTTTTTGTTGAAATTACACAAGTTTTGCAGGGGCGTAATTAGAGAGTACACTGTAAAAGATGCAATTTAGAAACACTAGTTCTAACTGAAGTTTTCATTCTGTATTCATACAGTCAATTTATATGAGTTCTAACTGCATTTTTCATTCATGTATTCATGTAGACAATTTATATGAATTCTGACTGTATTTTTCATTCATGTATTCATATAAACAATTTATATAAATTCTGACTGTATTTTTCATGCGTGTATTCATACAGTCAGTTTATATGAGTTCAAACTGCATTTTTCATTCATGTATTCATATGGACAATTTATATGAATTCTGAATGTATTTTTAATTCATGTATTCATACAGTCAATTTATATGAGTTCCAACTGCATTTTTCATTCATGTATTCATATAGACAATTTATATGAATTCTGACTGTATTTTTCATTCATGTATTCATACAGTTAAGAATTTTTATGAATTCTGACTGCAATTTTCATTCACATATTTATATAGTCAAAATTCATATGACTTCAGACCATATTTTTTATTCATATATTCACACAGTCAAGAGTTTACATGCATTCTGACGGTATTTTTCATTCAGATATTATACAGTCAATAACATAATATATGTTCTGACTGTATTTTCCATTCCTATATCCATACAGTCAGTAATTTAAATGAGTTCTGACTGCATTTTGCCTTTATGAATTGATATATTTATTATTTTAGCTAACGACCATCTCGATTACAGGATTACAGTATAGTAAATGGAAGAATTGACTTACAAGTGAGTTAACCTAACCTAATACGATGAGGTAAGTATCGCTTCCTTCTTTTTATTGATGGGAGAGAATATCTTTACCCGATCAAAAAATTCGCTATTAATATATTTTTTATTACATAAAACCCCCATTATCAATCTAGACCAGAGGTTCCCAACCTTGGGTGCCTGTGCCTCCAACGGGGTGAGAGATGGAATTTCAGGAGGTGGGACAAGATGAGTGGCTCGTCACGTCCTTTGAGTGATGAGTCAGGAGTCATCACTCACCCATGAGTCACGAGTCATCACTCATCCTGCTGCCAGATATTATGACATCTCTGTATTAAAATACGATGTCCGTTTGAAGGAAGTGCCATCATTAATTAAAATATTTTCGGGGGGTTTGGAGCATAGAAAAGGTTGGGAAAACACTGATCTAAAATCTCCAGAAACCTGCATCTATAAATACATAGAAAGCAGATTTCTTCATTTTCAAATGCAATATTAATTTTGTTGGGAGTGCTAACATTAATCAAAACATTTCAATGGGGTGTGAGGCTAAGAAAAGGTTGGGGAACCACTGATGTAGAATCTCTAGAAACTTGCATCTATAAAGGCCTAGAAAGCAGGTCAAAAGCTTGAAGTTCATGACCTCCCAAACTTAGAATGAAGAGGCAGAACTTCCTTTAAGTGCAGAAGTTCGCTCTCTACTCTCTCCGGCCAAAGGAGGAGTAGTTTAAGTTACTGTATTCAGGCAAGATGGTTCATTACAGGAGCTTTGGACGAGAATTTTGGCTTTAAAAAGAAGAAAATATAAAAATATTAAAACAGTCCATGAATATGCAAGAGCTTAGGGCAAGAGATGTTCTTAAAATTTAAAACTTGACAGAAGCATAGCACAATGCAAATATCACCAGATTATAAATTCAGTCACTGAATGAGCAAACCAGGTCAATTTAACGCCTGACCAAAGCCCGTATCAACGAAGAGGGTTGGTGTCAGGAAGGACAACCCAGCTGTAAAATTTTAAACCAAAACCAACAGCACTTATTAAGAGACTAGTAAGAAGCAGTGACCCCATATTAAGGTGGTAAAAATTCCTAACAAAGAAGAATAAATAATTAGCTCATAACATTTAGCTGTTTTTTTTCTTTTTTATGATTGTGACACCAGGACGGGCCACAAAAAGATAAATCTACCCTCATCGGGCCTGGGCGCGAAGAAAACATTGAGAGAAATAGAGATGGGGATTATTGTGACTTGTCAGATGTGAAGGGATAATAAGAGATGTGTAACGAATATTTGGTGTTGATGTAGGCATAGAAATAGAACCGTACCTGAAGGAAGACTTAACATCGAACTGTCCTGGACAGTCTTATTTAAGCCCATAAGACCCTCCAGCTGTTGTATCGCAGAGGGCGATTGCTACCATGGGCCAACCTACTACATGGCTACTACTGTAAAAGAGCATTTCAGAGTATAATGAACTCTTCAAAAATGATGGAAAAATCTGGATGTCCGTTTTCGTACGGGGTCAAATCCTGATATATCATTTTAATACAATAAAACCATTGATGGATTTGCCAAAGATACTTTGTGCCTTTTAATGAATGGAAATCTCATTCTGGGACTCGTGAAGGATGCCAGTTAAAATCTTTACCGGTCCCAAGCCCCGGAGCAATAGAGGGTCAGTGAAAGGAAGATTATCTGGCCGTAAAACACAGCTAAAACGAACATTAGTAGCTAAGAGGCCAGTGAGAAACAGCGACCCCATATGAGCATGGAAAATGCTACTGTAATAGATATGATGAATAGTGGGAGGCATATGTTTGACAGCAATTTCACTAAACTCTAACCTAACCTAACTTAAGCCTAATTAAACCAATTACCGTAGGCGAGTCTCCAGCACACGCGTTGAATGAAGCGCTAATCTTTTATATTACAAAACAATTATATCATTCCAGAGTTATTGAATTTCTTATGAATGCTGAAAATGTGGGGGTCTATGCATGACAGACATTCAATATATAGTATATTTTATCCATAATTTAAGTAATTCAGTCACTATTATTATAATATTTTTTTCAATTATTATTATTATAACTCATTATTATTATTATTATTATTATTATTATTATTATTATTATTATTATTATTATTATTATTATTATTATTATTTATTATTATTATTTGCCTTGCTGTATTCTCTAGATAAAAATCCTCCATAACTAAGGTCACTGCATACTGAATTTATATGATAATAATAATAGTAATAATAATAATAATAATAATAATAATAATAATAATAATAATAATAATAATAATTATTATTATTATTATTATTATTATTATTGTTATTATTATTATTATTATTATTATTATTATTATTATTATTATTATTATTATTATTATTATTATTATTATTATTATTATTATTATTATTATTATTATTATTATTATTATTATTATTATTATTATTCATCGTTATCATAGTCATCATTACTACATTTCATGAGCATTTATCAGAAAACAGCTAACAAAGAATTTCTTAAATAATATCTGTAGGGTATTTCTAATAAAGGATCTATTTATGAATATTGCAACTAAATATCTGGGTTCAAAACTGGAAAAAACAATTAAATGGTAGATTAGATTATATTTCCCTGATATCAAATCACGATTACACAAATCTATTTTACACACACACACACACACACGCACACACAAACACACACAGATGAGTTGCACTGGTTATATTTGTCTTTAATCAAAGTCTGCTCCATAAAATAATGTTCCACCAATGACTCCATATATCTAATAATGTACTTAATGACCTTCCTGAGGTGACAGGGACTGTATATCACACTAGGAATATTACTATTTCTCATATTCATATTATTTTATTTTATGCAAAATATATAACAAAATTAATTTAAATTCACCATTAATTGCAACAATCCTTTTCCAAGACAGCTTCTTTTATGCTATACAGAAAAATGCAAGGATATTGAAAAACAAGTAGCATTAATAAAAGCTAAAAAAAATTATCTGTTGAGAAGGGTGGGTTCTCTCCAACTGAGGAGTTAAGACCTCTTAACTCCATAGTTCATTTTCTCTTACTCAGCATATTTTTCTCACCAGCTCCTAGGGAAAGGTACAAGAATAACCCCTTCGTGTTCCTCTGTGTGTCGTAATAGACGACTGAGGTGGAACAAGGGGACTGGGAATACACCCGCTTTGTGTACTCCTCTCGAGAAGTCAAAATTTTGCTTTGACTTGGTCAACCCCCTTATAAAGTAGATTTCGGTCTTTGTATATATAAATTTTTTTTGGAGATTAATGGTCACCACAATCCCCACTCATCTAATAACTTACAATGACCTTCGAAGTACTGCACTATTAAAAAAAAAACACACACACACATACACGATAATAAATCCAAAGTTAAGTATGTTATATATACTAAACAGGAGAAAGCATCTGAATTCGAGTTTTCACTTGGTACGAGATAACCTTCCACAGAATTTATGCCAAATATATGAATGAACTAAAAGGAAGACGATATGGCAAAAAGACAACAGTAAATATGGAGGTACAGAGGTATACAGAAAAGAGGTAGCTTGAAAAGAATTTGGAGCGAGTGCATAAAGAGCAAGAGGAGATTAGGAGATTTGAGTGGAGGAGGCCAGTCAAGTTTTGCGACCCTAAATAACAGTGAGAAAAACAGAATGCAAGAAAGATATGAACAACTTTTCCCACTTTGAAGTGGGGTCGCCAAACTTGACCCGGCTTCTCCGTTCGAGTTTGTTGAACCACATCATCTTCTGCTTCATTCATATCTTCCTTATTTTCAGCTTTTCACACTTTCATATGGGGTCGATGAAGTTGGCCATACTCCTTCTCTGATTTCAAAAAATCATCCTCTGATTATCTCTAATCCGTTCAAATCTTACATTCTTCAGCTTCTCAGAGGATGCTGCGTTCAACAGGTATAAAAGCAAGAGCCGGGCCAACTTCAGCGACCCCACATGAAAGTAAGAAAAGATGAAGACCAAAAATTCTATGAGTAAAGAAAACCCAGATATGCAGTAGACGGATTACTGGACTGAATACAAAAATATTGTATAAAGAATATGACTAATCAAAGAATGGGACGATATTTATCAATTTCTTATCATAAATACCTTAGTTATTCTTACTGATATTCTTATTGAAATAATACTAACAATGATATGGTTTAAAAGAGAATCGCTAATCTTCAGACAACGTAATAGTAATAATAATAATAATAATAATAATAATAATAATAATAATAATAATAATAATAATAATAATAATAATAATAATAATAATAATAATAATAATAATAATTACCTTTTAGATAAGGATATTGTATAGCATAAACAAAATAAAAACTACTTGCCTACTTGCTGGCTAGTACAGTGGTAACGCGCTGGCTTCGCATTCACGAGGTCGAAAGATCGGTTCCCGTCCAAGACCGAGAGTTTAAGCTGTTTACTGGCAGGAACTGCTGTGGTCGGACACCACAGTGGGGGGTTGGGGCTTGCCCTGGCCGACGAATACCCATTGTATTGAAATGGAAATAAAGATTTATATATATAAAAGATACTGCATTCTCTGTCCCCACTAAATATTAACAATATTAATAATATCAAGAAACGAACGAAAAATTAAGGGAAAGACACGAATATTCCAATTAACTTTTTCTTTACATTTCGGTTCTTCGTAGCCTTTTAAAATTCTTTTGCTTTTTTTCATTCTACGGGACCTTCAGCAGGATACGCTGACTCAGCATATATAAGTCATTGACACCTGGGCAATCCCAGACATCTCTCTCTCTCTCTCTCTCTCTCTCTCTCTCTCTCTCTCTCTCTCTCTCTCTCTCTTGTTTTTTTGTGGGACTTGCATGGGGTTAGGTGGGTCTGGGAAGGAGTGGAGTAAGACTAAAAGGGAGGTGAGCTGGGATAGGGAAGGCAGTGGGTCGGCGGCCCCAGAAATAGGGGAGTGGAATAGGGTGATATGGATATGGGGCTGGGATAAGAGTGGGTGGGTCCACAAGGAGGATAATAGGAAGGTTAAAAACTTTACTTTAGCAGTCTTATTAAGTCAGGACGATGTGACTGCATTATGACTGATATGTAGCCATCCGTGAGATCGTATGATTCAGCTATCACAGTCATTTTAGAAGATTACATGATTGCTTTATAACTGATATGCAGTCATTTATAATTCATAAGACTATAATTCAATGATATAGTCATTCAGAAGACTCTATGACTGTATAATTCCACTTTAACGACTATAGTCATTCAACAGGGAAAGTACTGCTTCCATCATAACAGATAGTCTTCAATACACACACACACACACACACACACACACACACACACACATATATATATATATATATATATATATATATATATATATATATATATATATATATATATATATTAAATCTGTCATAAATAAAAAGTTATATCTCAAGTTCATACTTCCATAATGGCAACGAAAATGTTTGTCTCAAAACTCTCAAGTATAAAAACACACACACACACACACACACAAACACACGCCGCTTGGAATTAACACATTCCTTGACAGAATAATAATCTTTTTTTTTTCTTTCTCCTTTTATTTATCCGTTTCTTTTTTCTGAAGCTTGTTTCTTGTGTACTTTTATATCGTTCGTCTTTCTTTTTCTCTTTATTTTCACACTCATTTTTAACTAAGTGTTTTTTTTATCCACTTTATTACATTTCTCTCTCCATTTTCAGAACTTTTTTCCTTTTATTTTTTCTATTTTTTTATCTCTTTCTTTTTTATCTACTTTGTATAATTTTTTTTTATATATCTATTCCTTTATCTTTTTTTTTAACCGAGTTTTTTTTCATTCTTTTTTACGTTCTCTGTAGCCAAGAGACCGGATTAAATGACTCCGCGTTTTCTTCCATGAGAACAGGGAAAGTGTGTGTGTATCTTATAAACGCGTTAGATATATACCTACATAAATATATATTTGCCCCTGGTTGGGATTCAATTCTATGACACATCATCAGGCTGCCAAGGCGATATCAATTGACGATGTGTCCTAAGTTCGAATCCCAACCACGAGCAAAAATGTGTTTTATAATTTTTAATCTTTTTCTATGCCTACAGCTATACTGAATATTCTTGGATATTCATTACACATCTTTTATTATCCCTTCACATCTGACAAGTCATTACACTCTCCATCTCTTTCTCTTTACTTCATGTATTTTTCGTGCCCAGGCCCGATGAGGGCTGTTTTATTTTATATTTTTAGGCCGTCCTGGTGTCACAATCATAATAAAAAAATTATAAAAATAAAATTGTGTTTATTTTATAAAATACCAACATCAGTTCTTCTTTTCCTCTCTCCTCCTTTTCTTAATCTTTTTCTCCTCTTTCTTCATCCTCTTATTCTTATCATTCTATATCCGCTTCTTCATATTCTATTACTTCTTTTTAGTAGTTATTACCATTATTTCTTTTTCTCCACCAGTTTCTTGTCCTTCTGCTTTTACTTCCTTTGCTTCTTTTCTTTCTTCTATTCTCATTATTTCTTTATATTCTTTTCCTTCTTCTACTTCTTCTATATCTACTGTTCTTTCTTCTTCTCTCCTTATTCCTTCTGTGGTTTCTTCTTTTCCCTCCTCCAACTCAGTTTCATTCTTCTCCTTCTTCCTTTTCTTATTCTTCTTCTCGTGCTTCGTCAAAATCTCTTCCTTCTTTTTCTTCTTCGAAGTTTGCTCTTTCTTCTTATTTTTTTAGTTTCCTCTTCCTCTTATGCATCTCCTCCTCTTCCTCTTTAATCCTCCATAAAAAGCAAAAACAAACACAAGACAATCAAACAAACAAACAAACAAACATTTATTTCCATTTTTTTTTAATGTCTATTCTGAAATATAAAGAAATAAATATACTAAAATAAATCTTAATTACTTCATTCACCACCATAAAAACAATTAAAATATAAATGATGAATAAAAAAGGAAAATAAACATGGGTAAACTAGCTACGGCTGTCGGGCCTGCTCAAGGAGATAAGATGAATAATTTGGTGAATCGCCTTCTGGTGAATGGGAATGTGGTTTGACACAGCCACCCCTCTCACAAGGACGATTGTGGGCACTGTATGAATGTCTGAAATAATAAATTTATTTATTCAAGGACACATCATCAGGATGCCAAAGTGAGCTATCTAATATGCCACCGATGGTATAAAAGAAAAGTCAAACCTCCTGCTAACTATTAAGCTGGCGAATGATCGCATGCTACACAATGCTTATTGTTCATTTTACTGTTATTCCCGACTTCACTAATATTATCAAAATGCATTCAGTAGAATGCATTCATTCCCCAGCTTAGCAGTTAGCTAAGAGGATTCTTCTTTTTTTAAACCTTCGATTGCTTAGTTGGCAGCTACTTGGCACACGAATTATGTCTACAGGTTCGAATTCCAGCTAGTAGCAAAAGCTTTCATATATAAAGATGTGCTTATATATGTATATATATATATATATATATATATATATATATATATATATATATATATATATATATATATATATATATATATATATATATATATATATATATATATAATCAATTAAGCACATTACATATGTGAAAACATGAATCATTTTTTTTTACCCCGCCTTGACTTAGTAATCACAAGTCCTAGGTTCGAGTCCCGGTCGGGGTAAAAAATGATTCATATATATATATATATGTATGTGTGTGGGGGGGGGGTACCTACGGGAAAGAGCCCTATGTTTATAGCTTTTGCCTGACATAAGCTTCATGTTCAGTTTTGAACAGTACCTTGTCCACCCTTACATTTGCTTAAAAAAAAAAAAAAAATAAATCATATATATATATATATATATATATATATATATATATATATATATATATATATATATATATATATATATATATATGTATATATATATATATATATATATATATATATATATATATATATATATATATATATATATATATATATATATATATACTATATATATATATATATATATATATATATATATATATATATATATATATATATATATATATATATATATATATATATATATAAAGCATATGCAGCCTTAACTATACAATTTACATGCATCTCCGGAGACAAATCTACCAATACGCTTAGTTCTCTGCCTATTGAGTACTCAAACTTGGGCCTTCTTGCACTCTATGCCCATTCACATTACTTCACATATTAGAGCACTGAATTTAATAAGCCACTTCTCCGACGACACATGCAAACTATTTAAATCTTCTTTAGGGTTTCTACCAATGTCTTTTACCTATTTCACAATTTATGCATCATCTGCACACATATTCATAAATATACTTACACACTCCAGTAGGTCACTTACATATATAAGGAACAAAGGAGGCCCTAAAACGGATCCCTGTGGAACTCCACTAATTACCATTATCCAGTCAGACAGTGAGTGTCTTACTCTAACCCTCTCTTCCCTTCCTTCTACGAAAGTTTGTATCCACTCTAAAGACATTTTCACCTATTCTTGACATTACTTGCGGCGTCATGATAAGTCTCCCATGAAAATCTATCTGTCCAATCTTCTCTGTCTTGCAAGATTTGGCTAACTTCATCGTAAAATTTTCGTAAATATGTTGCTGTGGACTTACCCTCACTGAAGCCATGCTGTCTCACAGACAAAAAGTTGAAGGACTCCTAGTGAAAAATGTAGTTTCTTAGTAGTTTCTCCAAAATTCTGCAAACTACGCCGGCCAAGCGTGAGTGCGTGCGTGCAATTGCCTAACTGTGCTTACGGGAAAGAGCCCTATGCTCCTAACTCCCCGTCTCTTGGTCGGTTCAATTTTTGTACTCAGAGATACTTATCACACTAGTCCTTAAAATTATGGAATGAGTTAGCATTAACTACCTCCTCGCTTGGTGACTTCCAATCATCAGCTCCTCTTACACACAAAAAAAGTACTTCCTTACATTATGCAAAGAAGTTTTCTTACGAAGCTTCAATCTATGACCTCTAGTATTTGAGGTGTATGTGCATGCAGATGCTTGTATGTGAGAAAACAACTAACCATGTCGCTTCCTGAAAGCATAAAGTCATTAATATTAATATAAAAATAATAAAAATAAAAAAAGGAAACTAAAATTCTGGCTTCATGCAGATAGTGTATAATTCAGAGCCATTGTACATGTCAAAACAGTGTCGTTGAGAGCATTAAGTGTAAAAATATATTTTGGTGGATATTCACTGTCGTGCCTAGAAAAGGTCACCGGAGAATTTTTAAAGATCTAAAGGTCAAAGTTTTTTCCATGTCAAGCGTGGGTCATACTACAGGAATACACAAAATTTGGATACAAAATTGTATATATCAATGGATAAATGGATTAAGTCTTACACAGACAACCATACATAAATAAATAAATTGTAAATACCAAATATGCATAAAATGTGTATAAGAGTAGGTAATGCCTACTAAACAAACAAATAAACAATCACACATACACACACACACACACACACACACACACACACTACACACACACACACACACACACACACACACACATATATATATATATATATATATGAAATAATCTAAATTACTTTATATTCACTGACAAATTATGATAATTCTCTTAGAAATAAATATATAAATAAATAGATAGATTTCTGGGAGTAGACTTAGCAGTCACATTAAGCTGTCAAGTTATTAAGATAGGCTTTAAACCATCTTCTTTACCAAATGGCCTTTCACTTCCGTACATTCTCTTCCCGATATTATGTCTATTAAATCAGCAGATTTGGCAGAAGGTAGAAAAATAAATATCCCAAAATTGTCCCTTTTCACATATCAGATCATACCAGGAAGAAATTTTCCTCTTTTTCACTCTAAAAGAGGCGAAATCGAATTCCGGTTTTCTGTATGGTAAATTAAGTCTTTAACCCACAGAAGCAGAAAAACTCCCAGACTTAGGCCCGATTTCTTAAACAGTGTAAACCTAGGATGCCATATTGTTAGTTAGCTAGACACACACAAGTGTATTTCATAAACGCTTCTGACGCGGTTCTGTGTATGGCTAGGATCCCGTACGGGATCCTAGCCATACAAAGAACAGCGTCAGAAGCGTTTATGAAATCCATTTGTGTGTGTCTAGCTAACTAACAATATGGCATCCTAGGTTTACACTGTTTAAGAAATCGGGCCTTTAATTTGGCTGGGCGAGAGTAGTTTTTCATGTCACCTCAATGGAACCCGATTAGTGCTAATCACTTTGTTACCTAAGCTTACTCCAAACACAGTAACATATAATATCAGACATCATATATGAGCTCTGTTACATTACCAGAGGACGATGAAATGCAAATGCCCCACCCAACCACTAGAGGCGTCATTGCATCAAACACGGAAATGGACAATTGATGAATGACAGAGGTAATATACATTAGCTCTGGTGTAAATACTGCAAATTAACATCATATTAGAGCTAATATATGTTCGAGCTCCATCACTGTTACCATCAGATCATTACAATTGTGGTGTAGTGGCACTTCTAATAGCAAGAGGGCCAGAACTCATATATATTAGCTTTGGTTAAAATACTCACACTTTATATCGCATAGACTATATATATATATATATATATATATATATATATATATATATATATATATATATATATATATATATATATATATATATATATATATATATATATATATGCATATGCATATATATAATATATATATATATATATATATATATATATATATATATATATATATATATATATATATATATATATATATATATAGCTATATATATATATATATATATATATATATATATATATATATATATATATATATATATATATATATATATATATATATATATATATATATATATATATATATGTCGTCCGTCAGTGCTCTGTCGCCCCTTAAAATTATGATATGGCACCTCTAGTAATTGGATGAGTGTCAGGATCATGTTGTCTGCTGATAGCAGAGTGTCCTAGGTCATATCTATCAGCTCGTACAATAGTCTTGAGGTATCCTACGGCATTAGTTAACACTCAAGACAAATCATAAAGTTGACATCTAAAATTTGTATTCCACTCTACTGGTTACCTCATTATCAAAAAGGGAAATTACAGGGCCACTCAAGTTGAACTTGATAATGAGATCTTAAGCAACACATACAATTCGTCAGTTATAAAACGAGTTTTCGTATCTGACTAGCCATAATGAGGAAAAAGAAATGGACTTTGTTAACTTCAAGAAATAATCTGTCTTTAAGGAGAAAATTATTTTGTTTGTTATCTATTTACAGAATTTTGTAGTCACTGAGGCGGCAGGTCGAGGGTTCGCGATCCACCACAGTCCGAGGTTAGCAAAGGCATGCACTCGGGGTAGCGATTACATCTGCCAAGACAAGTCCTTCGCAAGAAGGCAACCGTCCTAGCCCTTGGTAGAAAAGGGAGTCCGTGACGTAAAACCGGCTTTATCTATTTTCAAAAAATCTCGTTATCTCATTTCTCATTTTAAATCCCAAGTTTTCCCTTTACTTTTGTCCTCTCATTTCATTCAGAGAATTTTTCCCATGTCCCATGTTTCTCTCTCTCTCTCTCTCTCTCTCTCTCTCTCTCTCTCTCTCTCTCTCTCTCTCTCTCTCTCTCTCTCTCTCTCTCTCTCTCTCTCTTCAACTCATTTTTCACATGTTTCCCTTCCTCCTTGTTTCTTTACATCTCTCTCTATAGCTTCATCTCTATGACTTTCTGTACTCCATCTCTCTAATTCTTCTCTTGCTTTTCCCTTTTCTCTTCTCTCCCTACATCATTCTCTATTTTCACTATCTCCCTTTCTCTCTCTCTTCCTTTCTCTCCTCTCCTCTCTCCCAATCTCTCGTAAATACGAAAATGACAACACTGAAATCGAGAAATCATGCTTGTATTCAATTTCCGTACCGAACATGTAAGGGGAAACGAGGGGAATAGGATGCTAACCCACCGAAGCATATAAGGTCGGCAAACCCATAGTTTATAAATATAAATTCCCCCTTAAAGCTCTCAATGATTGAAGAGGACCATTCCAGGGACTGGAAGCCATTCTGGTTCCAGGAGGGACTTAGGAGAGTGGGGGGAAAAGGGGTAATGAAGTAGGGATAGGGGTGTGGGTGGTGGGTGGATGTATGATAGGTATTGGGACGCGAGTCAAGATTGAATTGGCTTTGATCAATTTCAATTGCCTGAAATTAAGAGATGAAATGCCATCACCCATATTAATAAAAATAATAAAAATAATAATAAGCCTATTTTTCTTTTGATTTTCAGTACTATTTTTAAATGTTTATTAATGGGCTTTTTAAACAATATTAATGAAGTGAAATGATACTTGAGGAGTATTAATAGGTATGAATAATAATAATAATAATAATAATAATAATAATAATAATAATAATAATAATAATAATAATAATAATAATAATAATAATAATAATAATGATAACAACAATGATAATAATAACAACAACAAAAACAACAACAATAATACTAATAATATTAAAACTAACATATAAAACTAAGAAGAAAATTTATTTTGACAGTCATATTTAAGTGTGAGTGCTTTCTATCTGAGTTAGAATTTAATTTTATAATGTCATATAATAACAATAATAATAATAAACTTCAAATCTTTCTCACCTCTTATCTCTCGAAAACTATAAAATCTCTACCATTCCCTTTGGTAAGCCAAAGTGATTGGACAGCCATAAATATCTTATTTAAAGATTTTTTTTTTTATAAGCAAATAATTAAAAACTAATACTGAGTATTTATTTCATCATATTTCCCCTTGGTCTTCCGTCCAACAAATTCATTAAATTAATTCCTTTTAAGTAACCAACTAAGGAGAGACAAATTTAGGCTTAGCTGTTGGCATTATGTATCATGTCTTATCTTAAGGAGTCATTCCAGTTTAGGCCTAGGATGGTTAGCTTCAGAGACCTAGGGTCAAGGATAACAACAAAATAGAAGTTGTCAAGTCCTACATACGAGGATTAGAAAGGATTCAAGGTGTTTTTTTTTTTTATAGCTATCCTCTTCACCAAAACCAAGTGGGATAGGTATAGTAGGTTAGCCTCCTACAGAGGTTTCTAGCCTCAAGTTCACCTATCCAATACGGCTCTTACAGCTTAGGGCAATCTCCTGTAATAGATGTCAAGTCTAGTTTTTCTATCCAAGGTGCTTGAAACACTCTCTAAAAGCAACTTGAGGATAAGTGAGATAGGATAGTCACCTACGTCAGATGTTTAGTCTAAGACTCACCTATCCGAGATAATTCTTACAGATCCTCAGTTCGCCAGCGCCTATCCATGAGTCTAGCCTAGTGTTTACGTATACACGGTGAGTCTACAGCTTCTAACTTTGCTAGACAAACGTGAGAATAAGTAAGAGAAGGTAGTGGCGTCCCTCTTGCTATAGCTTCAGTGAAGTCATAAGATTAAATAACTATCTAATTATATCTGTCGATTCTGTACTGGAACAGTGGCTGCCCCAGACAAAACTTTGATCAAGGCAAAGATAACTGTTCTCAAGTTCTTAAGATACTGAATATAAAATATATGACATAGGTGTCGAGATAATTTTTAATCTGATACGTTTACATGAGCTTAATAGCCTACTAGGAGTTCAAATAAAAAAGATATATATTTGCACACCAAAAAATTGTACGGATTAACGACTGGTGTTTTATTTTGCTCCATGTCGGTCAGCATAGGTTGGAAAAAAAAAAGATTATATATATATATATATATATATATATATATATATATATATATATATATATATATATATATATATATAGCTAAACTGGAAGATATTACCTAAATTTATTTTAGTATCTAACAGACCTAGTTTAAGTATCTCTGATAAGAAATGCCAGAATATGCCCAAGTTAACCATCAGTAAGCTTAGAGTCAAGGAGAGAACCACAGGATAAATGAAAGCTTGCAATTTTAGATACTGATATATATATATATATATATATATATATATATATATATATATATATATATATATATATATATATATATATATATATATATATATATATATATATATATATATATATATATAT